>OZ018397.1:3097449-3280314 GCA_963969525.1 Ontholestes murinus | reverse complement strand
CAAAAACACTGTTTTAGTTTCTTGAAAACTAAAGCCATATGAGTGATGTGTTATAAAAAAATATAAAACACTATTTTAGTTAAAATTTATGTATTTATGTAGGGTGGGTGGGTGGCCACTATCCCACCCTCTAATTACTTTACCATACTCTATGATTTTCAATAAAAACATTGTCTATACAAATATTTACGTAATTAAACAATTAAAAAAAGTTTTTATTATCAAATATCTTTAAGTCAATGTGGATAGTGGCCACCCACCCACCCTACATATACAATTTAACATCCTACACAAACACTGTAGTAGTTTCCTGAAAACCACAGCAGTGTGAGTGATGAGTTATCAAAAAATCTCAAAACACTGTTTTCGTTAAAATTTATGTAAATATGTAGGGTGGGTGGGTGGCCACTAATCCCACCCTCCAATCACTACACCATACTCTACGATTTTTATTAAAAAAATCATTGTATATAAAATATTTACGTAATTAAACAATTAAAAAAGTTTTTATTATCAAAAAATTTTAAGCCAATGTTATGAGTAGGTCTAAATGATTGGAGGGTGGGATAGTGGCCACCCACCCACCCTACATATACAATTTTACATCCCACACAAACACTGTTGTAGTTTCCTGAAAACCATAGCAGTATGAGTGATGAATTATTAAAAAAATCGCAAAACACTATTTTCATTAAAATTTATGTAAATATGTAGGGTGGGTGGGTGGCCACTATCCCACCCTCCAATCATTACACAATACTCTAGGATTTTCATAAAAAATCATTGCCTATAAAAATATTTACATAATTAAACAATCAAAAGAGTTTAAATTATCAAATATTTTTAAGTCAATGTTATAAGTAGGTTTAAATGATTGAAGGGTGGGATAGTGGCCACCCACTCACCCTACATATACAATTTAACATCCTACACAAACACTGTAGTAGTTTCCTGAAAACCACAGCAGTGTGAGTGATGAGTTATCAAAAAATTTCAAAACACCGTTTTGGTTAAAATTTATGTAAATATGTAGGGTGGGTGGGTGGCCACTATCCCACCCTCCAATTACTATATGATACTCTACGATTTTATTTAAAAAACATTGCCTATACGAATATTAACGTAATTAAACAATCAAAACCGTTTTAATTATCAAATATTTTTAAGTGAACGTTATGAGTAGGTTTAAATGATTGGAGGGTGGGATAGTGGCCACCCACCCACCCTACATATACAATTTTACTTCCTACATAAACACTCTTGTAGTTTCCCGAAAACCATAGCAGTATGAGTGATGAGTTATAAAAAAAAATCACAAAACACTATTTTGATTTAAATTTATGTAAATATGTAGGGTGGGTGGGTGGCCACTATCCCACCCTCCAATTACTATAACATACTTCATAATCTACATGAAAAACATTGCTCATATACAAATATGTCGTAATAAATTGATTTAAAACCTTTTAATAATCAAATATAAATAGATAAATATTATTGGCAGGTTTTTACTGATTGGAGGGTGAAATAGTGGTCACCCACCCACCCTACAACTATTGATATTCTTTCTCTACAGTCACCGCTTTAGTCTCCTTGAAAAATTTTCAGTGTGAGTTATGATTTGCCAAGAAAACTAAAAAACAATGTTTTAACCTAAATTTTAGATATATATGTAGGGTGGGTGGGTGGCCACTATCCCACCCTCTAACTATTACAACAAAATCTATGATCCCGAGGTAAAACATTGTGCATATAAAATATTAACGTAATAAATCATTTGAAAATAAAATATCTTAATAGTAAATATTTTCAGCAAGTTCTATTAATTTGAGAGTGGGATGGGTGGTCACTATTCCACCCATCAATCACCATACCATAATCCTAGATTTGGAAGAAAAACGTTGCCTATGAGAATATTTCCGTAATTAAACAATTAAAAAAGTTTTAATGCTCAAATATTTTTAAGTCAATGTTATGAGTAGGTTTAAAAAATTGGAGGGTGGGATAGTGGCCACCCACCCACCCTACATATTTACATAAATTTAAGCCAAAAACACTATTATAGTTGACTGAGAAAACTAAAGCCCTATGAGTGATGATTTATCAAAAATATTATAAAACACTATTGTGGTTGAAATTTCTATAAATATGTAGGGTGGGTGGGTGGCCACTATCCCACCCTCCAATTACTATAACATACTTCATAATTTACATGAAAAATATTGCTCATATACAAACATTTTGTAATAAATTGATTTAAAACGTTCTTAAAATCAAATATTTTTAGATATATATTATTTATTAGTAGCTTTTATTGATTGGAGGGTGGGATAGTGGCCACCCACCCGCCCTACATATACAGATTCACTTTCTCCACGGTCATTAATTTAGTTTTCCCAAAAATAACTAACGAGAGTGATGATTTATCAATTAGTTAAAAAACACTGTTTCTAGCTAAAATTTATGTTTATATGTAGGGTGGGTGAGTGGCCACTATTCTACCCTCCAATTATTTTATTATAATCGACAATTTTAAAGAGAAACATTAAGCACAGGTAAATATGTAGGTTTAAAATAATTGAATGCGTTGTTATGCATAAAATTATTTTAAGTATTATTCTGTGTAGGTTCGAGGGTGGGATAGTGGCCACCCACCCACCCTACATATAAAATTTTAATTTTACACAAACACTGTTGTAGTTTCCTAAAAACCATAGCAGTAAGTGATGAGTTATAAAAAAAATTAAAAATAGTGTTTTTAACTGAAATGTAGGTATATATGTAGGGTGGGTGGGTGGCCACTATCCCACCCTCCAATTTCTATACCATACTCTACGATTTTCATTCATTTCAAACAACATTGTCCATAAAAATTAACAATTAAAAAGTTTTTATTTTTATTATCAAATATTTTAAAGTCAATATTATGAGTAGGTTTAAATAATTGGAGGGTAGGATAGTGGCCACCCACCCACCCTACATATACAAATTTAATTACTCTATAGTCAGTGTTTTAGTTTCCTGGTGATAATTTCAGTGTGAGTGATGATTTATGGAAAAAAACTCGAAAAGAGTTTTTGGCTTAAATTTAATTATATATGTAGGGTGGGTGGGTGGCCACTATCCCACCCTCCAATCATTACAACATCATCGATGCATTTGAGATAAAACATTGGGCATACAAAAAATATTAACGTAATAAATGATTTGAAAATATCTTAATACTTATTAAAAATTTAAAGTAAATATTGTGAGTGGGTTGTATTAATTGAAGGGTGGAATGGGTGTACACTATCCCACCCTTCAAATATTACACCATACTCTATAATTTTCATTAAAAAAAACATTGTCTATAAACAATATATAATATAATTAAACAATTAAAAAAGTTTTTATTATCAAATATTTTTAAGTCAATGTTATGAGTAGGTTTAAGTAATTGGAGGGTGGGATAGTGGCCACCCACCCACCCTACATATATATATATATATATATATAAATTTAAGCCAAAACAACTGTTTTAGTTGCCTGAAAACTAAAGCACTGTGAGTGATGAGTTATCAAAAAAATGATAAAACGCTATTTTAGTTAAAAATTTATGTAAATATGTAGGGTGGGTGGGTGGCCACTATCCCACCTTCCAGTTATTACAAAACAATATGTGATTATGAGGTAAATCATTGTTCATACAAGAATGTTCACGTAATACATCATTATAATTTTTTTGGATAAGAAGCTAAAGTATAATAAATAAATAAAATGTTTTAATATAAAAAATTTAAAGTAAATACTGTGAGTATGTTCTACTGATTGGAGGGTGGGATAGTGGCCACCCACCCGCCCTACATATACACATTTACATCCTCCATCATCACTGTTTTAGTTTCCTGTAACTAAATTCAGTGTGAGTGATAATTTGGTCAAAAAAAACTTAAAAACAGTGTTTTGGTTTACATTTTAGGTGGGTGGCAACTATCCCACCCTACAATTATGATAACATATTCCATAATTTACATTAAAAATATTATCTATATGTACAAATATTTTGTTATAAATTGATTTAAAACGTTGTGATAATCAAAAAAATTTAAATCAATATTGTGGGTAGGTTTTACTGGTTGGAGGGTGGAATAGTGGCCACCCACCCACCCTACATCTACGAAAATACATTCTTCACTATCATAGTTTTAGTTTCCCGGAAATTACTTCAATGAGTGATGGTTTGTGATAAAAACTTAAAAACAGTGTTTTCAGCTTAAAATTAGTTTGTATATGTAGGGTGGGTGGGTATCCACTTGAGCTTAAAGTTATCAGTCATCGTTAGCTTATCAAAAAGCCAAGAGAAAATCAGAAAAAACTTTAATGTCGATTCATTTACGTCCTCTCGTCGATTTATAAGAAAATAAAAAACCTTCAAAACGTTACGAGATTTTTTAAATTGCCAGGAAAAACCTAATAAGGCTTGAAGGTATTGACCATCATTACTCCCAAGGAAAAATAACATTCAAAAAATGTATATTGAGTTCAAAATCATCAGCAAATTGAAAGTAAGAAACTTTTGGAACCAAATGTTTAAAGAATATTCTCTTCTTGGTATTACAATTGTAATTCAATTTTTATTAGATACTAAGAAGAGTAGATTCTAACGGGAATAGGATTACAAATCATTTGTATACTTAGATACCAAGAAGAGTACATTCTTCAAATCCTCGTTGTTAAAGTGTGTTTCTTATAACCATTATAAACAATGGAGAGAAATAAGCGAATTGTAATCTCGTATTTGTTGGATACTAAGAAGAAGAAATTCTTTGGATTCAGTAGCTTCAGTAGCATTTGGAGAAGATTATTTACTGTTTTTCATTCATTCATAGAGTACTATTTCCTAGTTTAAAGAAATGAATGAATGAAAAATCGTAATAGTAAATAATCTCCTCCAAACGCCACTGAAGCTACTGAATCCAAAGATTTTCTTCTTCTTAGTATGCAACAAATACGAGATTACAATTCGCGTATTTATCTCCATTGCCGCTTTCGAAGAATGAAAAATCTGTCTTAAACGCTACTGGATTCTAAATCCTTAACTATAGGATTAGAAGTGGTAACTTTAAATATTGTGAAAATACCTGTAATCTCTTTTGGTGATATATCCACCAGGTTTAAATATTATGAATTTCCTGTAAACTCTTTTGGAGATATATCCACCAGCTTTAAATATTAACAAATTCCTGTAATCTCTTTTGGAGATAAATCCACTGGCTTTAAATATTATGAAAATACCTGTAATCTCTTTTGGGGATAAATCCACTTTCTTAATCCCTGATAAACAGCTTAATCTCTTTTTTGGAAATGCGTAATCTTCGAAATTCCTCAACCCAACGGGGAGGAGGGGAGAATGCGCCGTAATACCATCGTAAGTGCGTTATATAATTGATCGTTTAGGAGATTACTCGATGGGATCGTCTCAATGGTGTATCAATATTGTATAAACATGGAAACGGTGGTAATCTCCTTAAGCGGCGCGAAAGTGGATTATCCGAGCTTCCTGGTCTTGCCGTTCATGGCAAGTTTTTAGAAAGAAGGAAGACGGTGCGTCGTCCTCAATGGGGGGGACCCATCTGGTAATTGTGTAACGGATGGATAAATAAGGAAATCTTTACATGATATAATACGTTTTTTGCTAAAGGAAAAAACTAATTCAAGATGCATTCGAATCTTATTGGGATGTAATTTTATGATTGACGTGAAGTCTTAGTATAATTTTTTGGCCAACTTGTGGTACAATTTCCCATGTTTTAGACTACCGGGTCGAGTCTAGAGAAATGTACACACACACACACATATGTGTTTTTTTTTGCATTTACTTTGAGCAAGAACCCGATTGCATATAAGGAGCTAGTTATTGCGAATATCTGAAATGTAATAACCGGCCAATCCCAGTGCGCATTATTTCAGCACGCGACGTTTCGACAGGTTCGACACACACACACGCAAACAGACTCATATTGAAACGCGCAATTGAGCAACAAACGGCGCTGTTCCGAATTAAAATTCGAGATTTGTCGGCCGTTTAATTGGCGTTATGTAAAACGCCGTCCTCCAGACCGGATGTGCCGTTGCGTCACCGGCAACCGGAGGTCGCCGAAGAGAGATAACAAGGTTGGGGAGTAGTGGTGAAGGTTTTTCACTCATTGTGAATTATTGTTTGAAAAAAATTAAACCACCATCCAGTTTTTGGATACTTGTGGGATACCAGAACGAACTATAACTACCATACAAAGATGGTTGTTTATTTCCTCTGGTATCCCACGAGTATCCAAAACCTGGATGGTGGTTAATTCCTTTTTGTCTCTTTCGTTTATTACATTAGTATTTTTAGGTATTTGATTGCGATTTCGCGCACGCGTTACGTCGTCGTAAATATAGCGAACGTTTGTTTATTGAGACACGAGTTTTTAACACAGAAAATGGCCGACCGCTTTGCTTGCTTGCAAAATGCGCCCATGGTGGAGAAATCTCGGTGAAGAAACGGTTACGAAGGCGAGCCGAAAATACGAAATTGCGCGCGTTTTGAAAGAGTTGGCGCGATTTAGTCCATCGCGGACCAAAAATTGCGCGTCCAAATAAATTTCGTCTCTGTGTGTATATGTGTGTGTGTTGGAGAGTATGTTCTAGCTTATTTTTGGATTGGTGAATCGATGTGTCGTTCGGGTATTTATAACGCGAGGGCGTTCAACCGTTTTAAATCGATGATTATTCAGTTCGAAGTTATTATCAATTTGAATGAGTGTAGTTCAAATTCCCTTTGACATTGATAGGGCCCTTTATATAACGAGTTTCCGAGGGCGCGAGGACTTCAAGTGGATTAGTGCACCCTCTTTTCGCATTCCACAAATTAAAAAGGGTTAAAAATGTAATGATCTCTAAGAATCATTAATTTGGCAATTGATTCGTTGTAAAGTAAATTGTATCAATTATATATTTTAAAGTTTAATGATGTAATTATTGCATAAACAAACGAGGGCACTTAATCCGAAACCGACGCGGAGGAGATTAATCGATCTGGATCGCGCGTCTACGCTCGATCCTCCTCCGGTCAAAATTCGTTTGTTGACCTTTCGGGTGCGTGTGTATGTGTTGGTGCGCGCGATTGCAAAATTTACGATGATGGAAAACCGCTTGCTCGCAATCTTATTTAGCGCCTTGCGAAACGCCCGCCTGAACTTTACCGGTTGGGCAATGATATAAAACATCTTATGTCAAATGATCACATGCACACACACACACATACAAACACGCCATTAATTGCGATTTTAGATAAGTCGTGATATGCTTTGCAACAGTTGCCACGGAGGTGATTGCACGTTGCTAATTATTCCAAACTCGTTATTGATGGATTGAAAAACCAAACCATAAGCATATTTTAGAAATATTTACACAAGCCAATTATTTTGTAAGACTGCAGTTTCGAAAACTTTAGCTCGTCATTGTCAATACTCCTAATACTTTATTAAATTCGAAAAAACCATGTTTATAATGCTTTAAGCAAAGAAAGAATAATTTGTCAAAGTCCTTAAATCCAGTAGACAGTAAAATTTTTGTTTCTGCTTTTAGTAATCAGCGATAGATTTTTTGAACGTCAACATTTTCAAAAAGTCTTTTTCTTTCTCTATTTTTTTTGTTTGTATCTAAGAAATCCACGAGAAGACATAATTTTTCCGATTTCTCTTTAAATCCAAATAGACAGTAGAAGTTTTACCGATTTCTTTTACTGTTTTTTGAAGAAGAAAGAACTATGACAATTACCTTCGAAGGTTAATACATTAAAAAAACCTCTTTTCTTCTATTTTTATATCCTTAGAAATCCCAAAGAGTTTTTATTTCTGATGTTTATAGAAGATTTTCTGATTTCCTTTGCTGTTTCTTGGAATTGAAAAGTGGCGACTTAAATCAAAACAAAAATATAGATTTTGTAATTTATATACTCTCATCAAAACTTCAGCCACTACATGTTAAATAAAGTACCAAGCGGGTAAATTTGGTGATTTCTACGACCTTTTTGAAGGTGATAAGGACTTTCAAAAAATGTTGCTATTTTCAGAATTCGCCCAGAAGATTTTTGAAGGCGATATGAAGCTAATATGCTGATGCATTCAAACCCAATGATATTAAAACACCATTGATATATTATTTTTATATTTTGTTACTTTTAGAAAACGGAGATAAGCTTTTTGAAGGCATTAACTAATTTTGGTATTTTCTTCGATTTATGAAATTCCAATAAAAGTTTTAAAATGAAGTGCCAAGAGGGTAAATTTGGTGATTTCTACGACCTCAAAGAATTTTTGAAGGTGATAAGGACTTTCCAACAATTTTGCTATTTTTAGAATTCCCTAAAAAGATTTTTGAAGGCAATATGTAACTAATATGCTGATGCATTCAAACCCAATGGTATTAAAACACCATCTATATATTATTTTTCTATTTTGTTACTTTTAGAAAACGGAGATAAGCTTTTTGAAGGCATTAACTAATTATCTTATATTTTTTCTATTTATGAGATTTCAATAAAAGTTTTAAAATGAAGTGCCTAGAGGGTAAATTTGGTGATTTCTACGACCTCAAAGAATTTTTGAAGGTGCTAAGGATTTTCCAATAATTTTGCTATTTTTAGAATTCCGCAAGAAGAATTTTGAAGGCGATATGAAGCTAATATGCTGATGCATTCAAACCCAATGATATTAAAACACCATTTTCTATTTTGTTACTTTTAGAAAACGGAGATAAGCTTTTTGAAGGCATTAACTAATTTTTGTATATTTTTTCGATTTATGAGATTTCAATAAAAGTTTTAAAATGCAATGAAGATTAATTTTCTATTTTGTTACTTTTAGAAATCCGCGGGAAGACAAAAATTTCCCGATGTCTTTGATTCCAATAATTTTGGTATATTTAGAAAATCTTATAAATTTTTCAATTTCTTCAATTTCAATAATAGTTTTAAAATGAAATGAAGATTATTTTTCCATTTGGTTACTTTTAGAAATCTACGAGAAGACAAAAATTTTCCGATGTCTTTGATTTCAATAAAAGTTCTTGAAGAAAACTTTTTAAGTTCAAAGAATTTTTTGAAGGTAAAAAAAGTTTTTTCTACAATTTTCCCATATTAAGAAATCAGTTAACTATTGATAATGGACACATAGTGTTCGAAACGTACATTTAGTGATTAAATAAAATAGTGAAGTAAGAAATATAACTGTGTTTATTTAATTAAGAAATCCGTTAGATTTTTTAAGGATTCAGAGAGCAAATTTGATCTCCACAGGTTTTTTGAAGGTAATGAATCAATTTCTTCTATTTTGCAATTTTTAGAAATACGAAAGAAGAAGTAAATATACTAATGCACTTGATTTGAATGCGTTTTTCAAGGTTATAAAAGTGTTTTCCTTTCTTAGAAGATAATAGCGATCCTTTCCTGTTCTTCTAAGAAGATTGTTTTTATCTTGCAATGAATTATGGTACTAGAAAACAATTTCGTCAATGCCTTCGAGTTCACTGGCTTTTTTTAAAGTGATTTCCATCATTTTGCTATTTTTAGACATTTATTAGATTTGTACGATTTAATTTGTAAGCAAATTTGTAAGATTTAATTTGTGAGCAAATTTACCCATGATTTCGAGTTAAATGGTTTTTTTAAGGCAATGAAAATTTTGCTCTATTTTTAATTTTTTTTTTTTTAGAAATAAGGGAAAATTATTTATTCGATTGAAGAATTAAAAAATTGTTTCTTACCAATGCCTTCAAGTTCATTAAACTATTAAAGGTAATGAAGATTTTCTTTAAATTTTGAACTATTTAAAAATTTATAAGAAGATTTTTTAGGGTGGTAGGAAGGAAATTTGTTGATGTCTTAGAGTTTTTAAAGTAATAAACACGAAAGGAGAAGTAAAAGCAGAATCCAAAATTTGTATCTTCTAGCTATTTTGCCAATGCCTTCGTGTTCAATAGCTTTTTGAAGGCAATGAATATTTTCCTTCAAATTTTGCTATTTTTGGAAATCATAATTTCTTTTCTGAAATTAATACTTCTTAGGATGGAACTGGTATTTCACAGGGTTATTAAAATTATGACACTTGTTGTCTTCCATGTTTTAAGTTGTACTCCTTTGAAAATGAGTGTAATAAATCGAAACACCTGTGTCAGAAAACTACCAATAAAAACGTGGAATACAACAAGTGTCATAATTTTAATAACCCTGTGAATTTCTTTTCTTGCTTTCTGAAGTTGACGCTGGCTCATGTATTCAAAGCAAATTTTTGACAGCTTAATTTTGCCTATTTTTTAATATTCCGATGTCTTTGATTCCAATATAAGTTAATCCGATTCCATTTGTTGTTCAAAAGTATTTGAAAGTAAAAAAGATTTCTTTTCGTGTTTGCTATTTTTAGAAACCTGTAAGGCGACAGAGAGAGATTTTTGAGAGGTTTCCTATTTTTGTATTTTCAGAAGATATAAAATTTTCGATATCTTTGATTTCAATAAAAGACTGCGATTTTTGTTGTTGTTCGAGTTCAAAAAAGCTTTCTGAAGGTAAAGAAGATTTCTCTTCGAGTTTGCTATTTTTAAAAATCTGTAAGAAAGATTCGTAAGGCGATAGAGAGCAATTTTTTTAGAACTTGATGTTTCCTACTTTAGTATTCTTAACAATCCACGAGAAGACATAAATTTTTCGATATCTTTGATTTCAATAGAAGTCTTTGCGATTATTTTTGTTGTTCGAGTACAAAAGTTTTTTGAAGGTAAAGATTTCTCTTCAATTTTGCTATTTTTTTAGAAATCCGTAAGATTTTCTTATAGAAAACTCATTTTTTTTAGAAGAAAATACAGATGTATTTGTTTTAGATGATTTTTCAAAGTTACAAAAAAGAAAATAGAAACGATTTTTATGCTGTATTTGGAATTTAGGTCTTCTAGTCCAAACGGAGTCCAAAGAAAGATGGAGAAAGAGAGAGCAAGGGACAAAAAAGAAAGAGAGGAGGTCCAAGACAAAAAAGAGGTAATGAGAAAGACTAATATAAAGATGAAGAGAGATAGAGAGCAAAATAAAGGGAGGTGAAGACAAAAATTAAAAGAGAAAGAGACACAAAGAAAAAGAAAGAGCCATAGGAAGCGAGAGAGAGATTGGAAATAAAAGGAGAGTAAAATTAGAGAGTATATATATATGAATTATCAAGAGCCAATTGATGACAAAATTTGAGCAAGATTGATGTGACGAATGTATGATAATTCAGGAAGGTAAGGAGTTTGTTAAAATAAAAGATACGAGAAGGTTAAAATCGGATGAGTAAGGAAAGAATGAGCTTGATGATAGAGGATAGTAGAGATTTAGGTTGAAGATCTATCTTCAATCTTTTTAGAATTGTTTTTAAACATAGTATCTCTGGCATCTTTTGATGTCACTGATAATTCTTCTCTTCCAAATTTTTTTCTTACATCTACCTTCAACTTTGCTTTTCATGTTTTATTAGTTTTTGAATTCTTCAATTCATTCGATGTCACTGAGCGTTATTTTCTTGCTTCTTCTACCTTCAACTCTATTTCTACAACTTTTCATGTTTTATATGTTTTTGAATTCTTCAATTCATTTGATGTCACTAAGGATTATTTTCTTCCAAATGTTTTACTTACTCCTACCTTCAAAACTATTTCTATAACTTTGCTTTTCATAATTGATAAGTTTTTGAATCCGTCAATTCCTCTTTATTTGCTTTAATTTGTTTTCTACATCCTGTTTATATAAATTTTCTTTTTGATCTTTAAATTTTGCTTCTTGATCTGACAATATTTTTTTGCTTCATTTATCCTAATTTTATATGTGGTTGTAGACAAACTGTACATTAAAATTATCGTATGCACAAACGAAATGTTTATCTTGCGATATGGGTGGAAATTGGCGAGCCGTGCGAAAAATTTAGAAAAATTAATCTTGAAGGCCATCGCCACCGCCGCCGCCTTTGTGTTCGTGCGGTGTGTGTGTGTGTGTGTGTGTGTGCTCATAGGCCTTTTCATTGAGCAATAAGCGTATGTAAGTGGATCTATTATCAATGTTATTACCATTGAATTTCGAAGTGGTGAAACGAAAAGAATCGCATCTGAACTCATTTCAATAAGCGTATTTAAAATCAAAAAGTAAGGAAGAAGAAGAAAAAAACTGAGGTAGAAGATTTAATAATTTAAATGGGAGATGATGAAATGAAAAACGATGTCCAAACCAAGAAAGAAATAAAAGAAGAATTAGATATTGAAAAAGCAAAAGAGCTAGAACATTAGTGGTTGTTTACAATGAAGAAATGAAGAAAATGAAGATTAATTAAGAGGAATAAACAAACAGAGAAAGGGAAGAACTTCTATTGAAGAAAAGAGAGGAACAGGGGAAGAAAATCAAGATCATTAAGAGTAGGGAGATGCTGGAATGGAGAAACAGGCTTGATTAATTCATTAAAGGCAATCAAATCTAAAGTTTAGAAAAATATGATGTACTTAATGATATTCTAAAGCAAAAAAATAGTTTATATACATTGATAAAAGACTATTTCTGTTCAAATTACGTTGATTATGAAAATTCGTTTTATTGCCCAAAAAATATTTCTACACCTCATCAGACACCTCCAGGCCAAAAATCAATCCAATTTATTTACACGTTGAATTTCGATTAAAATCACGGTCTTTTATTTTTCGGCAAGGCAAAAGAGAAATGATCGAGGCTCCCCGCCGATTTCGTCACCTGCTTCTGCTTGCCGCCCGTGCAACATTCGTTAATCCTGACCTTAAACAAAATCGGCCATGAGGCGGCGACCTTCGCCGTTTGAATTCGTTCCACGCAAATATTTTTAGACGATTAGGAAAAACGCGCGATTTTTGCGCGGTGGACATGATGCAATATTTCTCCATTGCCAGTCGACCGTTGAAAAATCAACGGAGGAATAAATAAACGCGTATACTTAATTCTTAAATGTTTTCGATGTTTACTTGGTGGTACTTAAGTCGTTTGGTAAAAAAAAAATTGAAAGATATAGGAAGAATACGTTCACAGAAAATAAATTCTTGAATAAATATAGGATTATAAAGAGCAGGGAAAGGAAATTCAAAGAAATTTTTGATTGAAACGTTTCTCTGGTTAGTTTGTGAAGGAGTGGTTATTGATAATGATCACTACTTGCAAATAATAAGTGAAAAAAGGAACAAAGCTGATTATTTTGATGCTAATCAAAGAATTGGTTTATTTGATTGTATAGAGAAATCTTTAAATTAGGTGTTGGAAAATATGACCAAAATTTCTAGTGAGAGAAATGATGACTCATCTGATAATCAAAGACTGTTTGATTGTATAGAAAAATCTTTGAATTAGGCGTTGGAAAATGATTCCAAAACTTGTAGTGGTAGAAACAGAAAGATCAAAAGAGAGGCAAAGAAGTGAAGAGAAGAAAAGGAAACAAGTGAGTTGTTGATAATGATCACAACCTAGAAATAATAGGTGGGGGAAGGAATAAAGCCTATGATTTCACATTGATAATCAAAAAAAATGGTTTGTTTGATTGTATAGTGAAATCTTTACATTTGGTCTTAGAAAATATGGCCAAAACTTCTATTGAAGAGAAAGTAGAGGAAAATAGAGAAATATAAAGCAATACAATGAGAAATGAAGAGGTGGGGAAGGAAAGGAAGCCAGTGAGAATAAAACTAGTTGTTAAAAATGATTACAAGCTGGAAATAATACTAAAAAAAATGATTTGTTTGATTGTATTGAGAAATCTTTGATTTGTGTGTTGAAAAATGTTGCCAAATCTTCTAATGAGAGACAGTGGAGGAAAATAGAGTAACAGAAAAAGTTAAAAAGAGTCACAAATAAGAGGAGAAGCAAAGGAAGCAAATGAAAAAAAAACTGGTTGTTAATAATGACCACAAGCTGGAAATCTTTGATTTATGTATTGGAAAATGTGGCCAAAACTTCTAGTGAGAGAAAGTAAAGGAAAGTAGAGATATATAAAGTTGTAAAATGAGAAATGAAGAGGTGAGGAAGTAGAGGAAGCCAGTGAGAATAAATCTAATTGTTAATAATGATTACAAGCTGGAAATAATACTCAAAAAATTGATTCGATTGATTGTATTGAGAAATCTTTGATTTGTGTGTTGGAAAATGTTGCCAAATCTTCTAGTAAGAGAAAGTGGAGGAAAATAGAAAAACAGAAAGAGTTAAAAAGAGTGACAAATAAGTGGAGAAGTAAAGGAAGCAAGTGAGAAAAAAACTGGTTGTTCATAATGAACACAAGCTGGAAATCTTTGATTTATGTGTTGGAAAATGTTGCCAAAACTTCTAGTGAGAGAAAAAGAGAGAATGGAGGAAAATGTATAAACAGAAAGGGTTAAAAAGAGTGACAAATAAGTGGAGAAGCAAAGGAAGCAACTGAGAAAAAAACGGTTGTTAATAATGATCACAAGTTGGAAATAATAAGTGGAGAAATAAATAAAGCCGATGATTTTGTTGAAAATCAAAAGATTGGTTTATTTGATTGTATAGAGAAATCTTTGATTTTGATGTTGGAAAATGTTGCCAAAACTTCTAGTGAGAGAAAGTGGAGGAAAATAGAGAAACAGAAAGAGATTTTAAAAAAAGTAAAGAAGAGAAATATTTGAACTAGGTGTTGAAAGATATGGCCAAAACTTCTAGCAAGAGAAAATAGAGGAAAATAAAAAATCAGAAACGGCAAAAAGAAAGACAAATAATTGGGAAAGCAAAGGAAATCAGTGAGAATAAAACTGGTTGTAGCTAGAAATAATAAGTGAAGGAATAAATAAAGCTGATAATCAAAGAATTGGTTTGTTTGATTGTATAGAGAAAACTTTGAATTAGGTGTTAGAAAATATGGCCAAAACTTTTAGTGCGAGAAAGTAGAGAAAAATAGAAAAACAGAAAGAGAGATGAAGGCGTGAAGAAGCAAAGGAAGCAAGTGAGAGAAATCTTTAAATGAGGTGTTGGAAAATTAGGCTAAAACTTCTAGTGAGGAAAACAGAGAAACAGAAAGAGATCAAAAGAGAGACAAAGAATTGGGGAAGCAAAGGAAATCGGTGAGAATAAAACTGGTTGTAGCTGGAAATAATAAGTGAAGGAATTAATAAAGCTGTTAATCAAAGAATTGGTTTGTTTGATTGTATATAGAGAAAACTTTGTATTAGGTGTTGGAAAATATGGCCAAAACTTTTAGTGGGAGAAAGTGGAGAAAAATAGAGAAACAGAAAGAGAGAAGCAAAGGAAGCAAGTGAGGAAGAACAGTTTGTTGACAATGATCACAACCTAGAAATAATAAGTGGAGGAAGGAATAAAGCTGATGATTTCGTTAATAATCAAAGAATTCATTTGTTTTATTGTATAAGAGAAATTTTTAGGTCATTGTTTACTTTCAGTTTTATTCTATTAATGAATGAATCTACATTTTATTATATAAATACTATCGTTACTATATTAATTGATCGGGTTGTTATTTTGATTGAAAATTCATCTTCAAAGGCAACGTTAAAGTTAAAAACACATTTCCAAAAAAAACTCCTATTGCTTATACTCGCAACAATTGTTTGTCTAGACTGTGGCTCCCTTAAGCTACTTATAAAACCATCAAAAGTAATAGTATATGCCTTCAAATCAGTTTTAATTTGATTGGAAAAGATTGGTCAACTTGAAAAATGTTTGTAGTTGCTTTTAGATCAGTTTTAATTTGATTGGAAAATCTTGATCAACTTGGAAAATGATTGTAGATACTTTTAGATCAATTTTAATTTGATTGGAAGATCTTGGTCAACTTGTAAAGTGTTTCAGATTAGTTAAAACACGTTTCCAAATAATTCTTATTGCTTGTAATCGCAGCAATTGTTTCTGCAGATTGTGGTCAACTTGGAAAATGTCTGTAGTTACCTTCAGATCAGTTTTAATTTGACTGGAAGATCTTGGTCAATTAAAAAATGCTTGTACTGCCATTTAAATCAGTTTTAATTTGATTTGTAGACCTTGGTCAACTTGGAAGGTGCTTGTAGATGCCTTCAGATCAATTAAAAACACTTTTCCAAAAAAATCTTATTGCTTAAACTCGCAACAATTGTTTCTCTAGACTGTGCCTCCCTTAAGCTACTTTTAAAACCATCTAAAGTGCTTGTAGATGCCTTCAGATCAGTTATAGTTTGATTAGAAGACCTTGGTCAACTTGTAGATGCCTTCAGATGAGTTTTAGTTTGATTGGAAGATCTTGCTCAACTTAGAAGGACTTGTAGTTGCCTTCAGATTAGTTAAAAACACTTTTCCAAAAAATTCTTATTGCTTATACTCGTAACAATTGTTTCTCCATACTGTGACTCCTTTGGGCTACTTCTAAAATCATCGAAAATGCTTCTAAATGCCTTCAGATCAGTTTTTGTTTGATTAGAAGACCTTGGTCAATTTGTAGATGCCTTCAGATGAGTTTTAGTTTGATTGGAAGATCTTGGTCAACTTAGAAGGACTTGTAGATGCCTTCAGATCAGTTAAAAACACTATTCCAAAAAAATTCTTATTGCTTATACTCGCATCAATCGTTTCTCCAGATCTTGACTTCTTTAAGCTACTTATAAAACCATCAAAAGTGTTTATAGATGCCTTCAGATCAGTTATAGTTTGATTAGAAGACCTTGGTCAACTTGTAGATGCCTTCAGATGCGTTTTAGTTTGATTGGAAGATCTTGATCAATTTAGAAGGACTTGTAGATGCCTTCAGATCAGTTAAAAACACTTTTCCAAAAAAATTCTTATTCCTTATACTCGCAACAATTGTTTCTCTAGACGGTGGCTCCTTTAAGCTACTCATAAAACCATCGAAAGTGCTTGTAGATGCCTTCAAATCAGTTTTAATTTGATTGGAAGACCTTGGTCAACTTGAAAAATGTTTGTAGTTGCTTTTAGATCAGTTTTAATTTGACTGAGAGATTTTAATCAACTTGAAAAATGCTTGTAGTTGCTTTTAGATCAGTTTTAATTTGATTGGAAGATCTTGGTCAACTTGTGAGGTGCTTCAGATTAGTTAAAACACGTTTCCAAATAATTCTTATTGCTTGTAATCGCAGCAATTGTTTCTGCAGATTGTGGTCAACTTGGAAAATGTCTGTAGTTACCTTCAGATCAGTTTTAATTTGACTGGAAGATCTTGGTCAACTTAAAAAATGCTTGTAGTTGCCTTTAGATCAATTTTAATTTGATTGGAAGACTTGGTCAACTTGGAAGGTGCTTGTAGATGTTTTCAGGTCAGTTAAAAACACTTTTCCAAAAAAATTATTATTGCTTATACTCGTAACAATTGTTTCTACAGACTGTGGCTCCTTTAAGCTACTTCTAAAATCATCGAAAATGCTTGTAGATGTCTTCAGTCAGTTATAGTTTGATTAGAAGACCTTGGTCAACTTGTAGATGCCTTCAGATGAGTTTTAGTTTGATTGGAAGATCTTGATTAACTTAAAAAGACTTGTAGATGCCTTCAGATCAGTTAAAACCACTTTTACAAAAAAAAAAAACTTATTGCTTATACTCGCAACAATTGTTTCTTCAGACTGTGGCTCCTTTAAGCTACTTATAAAACCATCAAAACTGTTTGTAGATGCCTTGAAATCAGTCTTAGTTTGATTGTGAGAGCTTGGTCAACTTGTAAGGTGCTTGTATGTGCCTTCAGATGAGTTTTAGTTTGATTGGAAGATCTTGGTCAACTTAGAAGGACTTGCAGATGCCTTCAGATCAGTTAAAAACCCTTTTCAAAAAAAATCTTATTCCTTATACTCGCAACAATTGTTTCTCCAAACTGTGGCTCTTTTAAGCTACTTCTAAAACCATCGAAAGTGCTTGTAGATGTCTTCAGATCAGTTTTACTTTGATTGAAAGATCTTGGCCAACTTGTAAGGTACTTGTATGTGCCTTCAGATGAGTTTTAATTTGATTGGAAAAGCTTGGTCTACTTGGAAAATGCTTGTAGTTGCTTTTAGATCAGTTTTAATTTGATTAAAAGACCTGGTCAATTTGGAAGGTGCTTGTAGATGTTTTCAGAACAGTTAAAAACAAACATTACTTGATAATGACCGTCAAAAGTTGAAACTTAAATAGTACACATTGTAATATATTTATATATTATAATAAATTATAGTGGTTAAAAACATAGTAAGTGTTTTATTCAGTGTTCATTATGAAATACCACGTAGTAACGGTCGCAACCATCATTATAGTTAAAAACACTTTTCCAAAAAAACTCTTATTGCTTATACTTGCAACAACTGTTTTTCTAGATTGTCCTTTCTCATTTAAGCTACTTCCAAAACCATCGAAAGTGCTTGTTCTTACCTTCAGATAAGTTTTAATTTGACTGGACGACCTTGGTCAACTTGGAAAATGCTTGTAGATGCCTTCAGATCAGTTTTAATTTGATCGGAAGATCTTGGTCAACTTTTAAGGTGCTTCAGATCAGTTTTAATTTAATTCGAAGATCTTCATCAACTTGTAAGGTGTTTCAGATCAGTTAAAACACATTTTCAAATAAATCTTATTGCTTATACTCGTAACAATTGTTTCTATAGACTGTGGCTCCTTTAAGCTACTTGTAAAATCATCGAAAGTGCTTATAGATGCCTTCAGATCAGTTTTAGTTTGATTGTAAGATCTTGGTCAACTTGTAAGTTGCTTAAATTTGATTGGATGACTTTGATCAACTTTGAAAATGCTTGTAGATGCCTTCAGATTAGTTTTAGTTTGATTGGAAGATCTTGGTCAACTTGGAAGGTGCTTGTAGATGCCTACAGATCACTTAAGCAATTTTGATGGTTTTATAAGTAGCTTAAAAGAGTTTTTTTGGAAAAAGTGTTTACTTTTTCCAAAAAAACTCTTTTAAGCTACTTATAAAACCATCAAAATTGCTTGTAGATGCTTTCAGATCAATTTTAGTTTTATTGGAAAACCTTGTTTATTTTGTAAGATGCTTGTAGATGCCTTTAGATGAGTTTTAATTTGATTGTAAGACTTTGATCAACTTTGAAAATGCTTATAGATGCCTTCAGATGAATTTTAATTTGATTAGAAAAGCTTTGTCAACTTGGAAAATCTTTGTAGAAGCCTTCAAATCAGTTTTAATTTGATTAGAAAAGCTTGAGGAACTTTGAAAATGCTTGTAGATGCCTTCAGATCAGTTTTAATTTGATTGGGAGATCTTGTTCAACTTGGAAAATCCTTGTAGAAGCCTTTAGAACAGTTTTAATTGGATATGAAAAGCTTGGTCAACTTCACAGGTGCTTCTAAATGCTATAAGATCAGTTTTAATTTGATCAACTTGGAAAATCATTGTAATTGCCTTCAGGCCAGTTTTAGTTTGATTGGAAGACCTTAGTCAACTTGGAAATTGGTTTAGATGGCTTCAGGTCAGTTTTAATTTGATTGGAAAACCTTGGTGACCTTGGAATATGCTTGTAGATGTCTTCAGATTAGTTTTAATTTGATTAGAGAAGCTTTGTCAACTTGGAAAATCTTTGTAGTTGCCTTCAGGCCAGTTTTAGTTTTATTGGAAGGCCTTAGTCAACTTGGAAATTGCTTTAGATGGCTTCAGATCAGTTTTAATTTGATTGGAAAACCTTGGTGACCTTGGAAAATGCTTGTAGATGTCTTCAGATTAGTTTTAATTTGATTAGAAAAGCTTTGTCAACTTGGAAAATCTTTGTAGTTGCCTTCAGGCCAATTTTAGTTTGATTGGAAGACCTTAGTCAAATTGGAAATTACTTTAGAGAGCTTCAGGTCAGTTTTAATTTAATTGGAAAACCTTGGTGACCTTGAAAAATGCTTGTAGATGCCTTCAGATTAATTTTAATTTTATTAGAAAAGCTTTGTCAACTTGGAAAATCTTTGTAGAAGCCTTCAGATCAGTTTTAATTTGATTAGAAAAGCTTTATCAACTTGGAAGATGCTTCTAAATACTATCAGATCAGTTTTAATTTAATTGGAAAAGCTTGATCAACTTGTAAGGTGCTTGTAGATGCCTTTAGATCAGTTTTAATTTGATTTGAAAACTTTGGTCACCTTGGAAAATACTTTTAGATGCTTTCAGATCAGTTTTAATTTGATTGGGAGATCTTGTTCAAATGGAAAATCCTTGTAGAAGCTTTTATATCAGTTTTAATTTGATTATATTAGAAAAGCTTGGTCAACTTGACAGGTGTTTCTAAATGCTAGCAGATCAGTTTTAATTTGATGGAAAAGCTTGATCAACTTGTAAAATGCTTTTAGATGCCTTCAGATCAGTTTTAATTTGATTAGAAAAGCTTCTAATTGTTATCAGATCAGTTTTAATTTGATTGGAATAGCTTGTTCAACTTGCAAAATCCTTGTAATGCTATCAGATCAGTTTTAATTTAATTGAAAAAAATCGATCAACTAGGAAAATCCTTGTAGATGCCTTCAGACCAGTTTTAATTTGATTAGAAAAAAGCTTTGTCAACTTGACAGGTGCTTTTAGATGCCTTCAGATCTTGATCAACTTATAGTGGCCTTCAGAACAGTTTTAATTTGAGTAGAAGACAATAAAAAATCATTAATCAACGATATGATTAGAAGTCCTTGGTCAATTTTTTCTCTTAGCAGTTTTCAACGGCTTCAAACGCATTATTTAACTTTTACTAAAGAATACTAAATCTTCCTGAAGGTGTATATTCATCATCTTTAGCAGCAGTGATTGTCTTTAGACATTAAAACTGCTTACATCTCTTGTATTCTAATAATTATAATAGGTAGCATGATAATAACTCAAAATAACCTTTTTATTATCGTTTTTCAGGCTAGAAACTTTAACACTTTATTGATACAAGTTCCTAACTTCAAGATCTATCACTTCCATCATCAATCATCTTTAACACTTTGTTGATTTCAACATGTATCACTTCCTAGCATCAATTAAATCTTTTGAAACCATTCTAAACTTCGAATTGTAAATATAAATCATTTTTCTATTTTTGCGTACGTATTTTTTGTATCTAATCGAAACGAGGTCGTAAAATTTTTTCTTTATTTTTACGTGCGGTCCCATTCCATTCTAATGACCTGACGTGTGCGCGTACCGGAAGAATTTTTCCCCCGATAACGATAAAACGCGCGATAAGTCATTAAAGACCGACGCGTATTTGGGTCGAGATTAGCCGCGCAATCGAAACTGCTATCAACCTAAATGGAACGTATTGTGTCGGCGGTGTTCAGGTGTTCCGAGAATTTCGTGCTGAATAAAAGTTTATTCCATTCAGTTTTTCTTGGAAATAAAAGGTAATTAACTGTAGATTTTAATAATTCTATAAATACATTTCTTGAATTACGTGTTTCAACAAAATTTTACTATTTTAATTATTGATTACTGATATTTGTCGAAAATTCATGTTTTTGGTCATTTGAGGAAATGACGCTTCATTCATCAAATTAATTTGATCAACCAATTTTTGGTCATTGTTGACAAGAATATCAATTTTAAGCTGAATAAGAAAACGCCTAAATTATATTATTTTCTTTCTAGATGACCTTCAACTGTAAAAATCTTGTGTAGAATAAAGTCTTAATTAGTATTATTATTGAAGTTGAGGTCTGCGGATTGGGACATGTAGGTTATTTTATTTTGCGAAACGCCGCAGGAGGGCGTGCCAGCCACCCGATTTGCATACACACACAGAAACCGATAAATAATTTCTTGAATGTGCGTTGGGAAAATGTTGCGCAATCACAATCGATCGATCGATCGGCGAAGCCGGAGAAAATCGCAATTCGGTTGCGAATTCAAAACCTTTCGCCGTCACAATTGTACGATTTTGGGAAGCAAAACGGAAAACTTTGGAAACTTATAACCTTTCACTCAAAATTATAACACCTAGAAGGTTTAAATTTTGGGAAGAAAAGCAAAATGATAAAACTCAGAAGGTATACGTTTTGGGGAGAAACTTAAAATTGTAGCACCTAGAAGGTTTAAATTTTTGGAAACAAGAAACTAGAAGATTTAAATTTTGGAAATTGTGTGAAAATTATAAAACCCAGAAGGTTGAATTTTTTGGAAACGATAAACTTAAAATTGTAAAGCTTAGAAGGTTCAAATTTTAGAAACAATAAACTTGAAATTGTAAAGCCTAGAAGGTTCAATATTTAGAAACATTAAACTCCAAATTATTAAACTTAGAAGGTTTAAAGTTCCACACCAAAAAAAAAATTCTCATCAAACGCCAAAACATAAAATTAGAAGATCTAGTCGAAAAAAAAAGCCTTGGAAATCAATCGGTAAGAAAATTAGAGATCGAATTTCAACCTTTCATAGGAAATCATTGCCCAAAATTACAAGATGCAGGTTTGTATTCAATTAAATGGTTCCAATTTATTTTGAATCATAAAATTAAGCAATTCTTATTATTATCATTAAAACATTTCGGGTTTTTACGCGCTGTTCTCTATTTTTTCCCCTCTTTACGAAAAATCGTAAACTTTCGTGGAAACCAGTTTTTCCTGGTTTCGGATTAACATGACGCAATCGAAAGGTGCGTAGTAATTATGAATACTTCGCGAAAATGCCAACCGTTCAAGGTCTTTACCGTAATCAGCGAAATTTTAATAAACAATAAAAACCGCCGCGTTCGCTTCCTAGTTTGCTCAATTCCAATGTTTTCCCCAAATACAAATTACCAAACAGTTTAACCACAAGGTAAATTGATTCATTTAACTTAATCACTAAGTGATGGAGTTGTAATTACTGAGAAATAGTTGGCAAATGTATTTTTAAATTTATATATGCATAATGCATTCTGTATGTAAAGTAAACACATTATATTATGCGATTACGATTAAATTAAAATACACTCTCAGTTAGTATTTTTAGGTTTCTTGAAGAGAAATAATGTATTAATGATGAAGGAGACAAAATGACTTTGTTGGTAAAGTGGTAGAACACAGACATCGTGTCTCCTTCATTACATTCAAAATGTACCACCACAAAGTAAACACTTTAATAATATTTAAAGTTAGATTGAATACTCTTAACATACAAACTACACGTTGTTGATTAATCTCGTTTACGACCTCTACAAAGCCGCAATCGGACGTACGGCGACATATTATTGTTATACGCTGCGTTCCAGACGCGGTCCGTCCATCGGAAATAAACGTGACCGATTATTATAAAAGTGATCTATTTATTAAAGTCCAATCGATTTATCATCCATTGACTGTTCCACATTGCGGACAACATGTTTACTATAGCCACGTCGCGACCGTGGGCCACTGAGGTCAGGCCCAGGCCCGTTGGTATCGAGTTTCTCTGTTTTGTTTACCGATTGGAGAAATATGCGCGTAGGTATTGCCACAGAGTACAAATTCCGTTTCGGGGGGAATTGTTTTCCGAATCCCACGTGCACAAAAAAACAAGAAAAAATATCGTTTGTTTTGTAAAGAAGACAATAAGTAAAATATTATTTTTAATGTTGATTTACTTGTTTATAATTTTATCCAACTGATAAGGTCATTCTAAAAGAGATATCTTCTTGAGAATAACATATAGTCATTACCTTTGTGTCTCAGTGTAATCAGGAAACATCCAGAACACAAACTACTCTTTGTTTACTAGTTTGGCTACAATGTAGAGTCTGAGGTCATCCCAGTTCCCTCAACCTATAAAGTTTTAGTTTTATTCAATAATGTTAGTTTTCCATATTTCATTGATTTAACAAATTTTTCAATAAATTACTTGATTCAAAATTTCACTTGGAGATCCTGTAGTTGAAATTTTGAACAACAAAGGGAAAGATTTTGGTGAAGATGTCCAATATCATATTTTTCTATTTTTGGCAGACAAAAAAAGAAATTAGTAAGAATACAACTAGCAAATAATCGCTTAGATCTCTCTTAATCAGTTAATTAATCAATCCAGAGCCTTACATCATTGAAGATTACTTCAAAATTAATTAGTAAGCATAACTTCAAAAATAGCAATAAACTTTTGACTATTCTTTTCTTCAACAAGTATAACGAAGTAGAAACCTTTAACAAAAGCAACATTATAACTCCAAGAATTGTTTTGTGTTTGCATTTCTTTTGCCTTTTGCTTTTAAACTTTTATTTTTAGACAGTAAAAGATGATTTACTACTCAACCAACAGAAAAAAATGAACCACAAGCAAAAAAGCCAATCGTACAAATTCGTGCCAGCCAAAAAAAGACGAGAGCTCTGATGATAGTTTAGATGACGGTGATGAAGGGAATTCTGTAAAGTTGCCATCGTAACCTTCCACCACTCCAGCCAAAAAGGCCCAAAAGAAAGAGGAACGTTCAAAACACAATTCTGATGATGAAGATAAAGAACCAAAGAAGGTAGTAAGTAGCCAATGGTGAAACAGATGGTTCTACGTAAGGCAAATGATGAAAATGAAGATTTCCAAGTAATCCTAACTACAATAACAGTTTCAATGGCAATGATTCTAATAGGAGGACTAGTGATGAAGAGAATTCTGCAAAATTGCCATCCAAACCTTTAGTCACTCCAGCCAAAAAGGCCCAAAAGAAAGAAGAGAATTCAAAACACAGTTCTGATGATGAAGATGAAGAACCAAAAAAGGTAGTAGCCAATGGTGAAACTGAAGGTTCTGCGTAAGGCCGATGATGAAAATGAAGATTTCCAAGAAAGGAAGCCTAACTACAATAACAGTTTCAATGGATATGATTCTAATAGGAGGACCAGTGTCATTCAAAAATTCTTAATAAAGAAAATTCATTGTAAAACAATTATAAAAGTAATCGAGTTTTGCCAATAAAATAAAAACAGCTGCAAGAGATTTTAAAAACAGACAATTATCCAAAAATATTTGATATTTTAGTAGCATAAAAAGTAGTTAAAATTTTTCTAGACAATTATATTTTGTAATTGTAATTCCAAAAAATTAAAGTAAGAAATGGTAACTAATTATTGCAATGGAAGGGAAGTTTCTAGAAAATTCAAGAAAAAAATTCTTGTAGACCATGCTTTAAACATTAATCAAAACCGTCGTTTATGTTACATGGACTGGAGGGTGTGATAGTGGCCACCCACCCGCCCTACATATATTTTTAAAACTTAAGCCACTGATAGTAGATTTGATTTTTCTAAAATTTGTACACTAAAAAGTGACTTGCAGCCAATGAAACAAAACGAGAATTTTAGTTGAAGTATTAAAAACATATTTAGGGTGGGTGGGTGGCCACTATCACACCCTCCAATTCGTTCATCATAAACGAGGGTCTTCAAATTATTTCGCAATAAACGAGAGTCTTTATTTTTAATCCATTAATATATCGTTTGTATTGTTAACAAAGTCCTTTAATTGTTGTAAACATTGTTTAAAAAAAAATAAGACAGTCGATTATGTTTAAGATTAGATGGTGTTATAGTGACCACCCACCCACCCTACATATTTCTTTACAATTTAAGTCACTGATCAAAACAAAGTCCTTTATTTCTGCATAATACTTTAAAATTAAACAAAATCAAAACCGTCGCTTGGGGTCATGAATTGAAGGGTGTGATAGTGGCCACCCACCTTTAAAATTAATCAAAACCGTCGCTTGTGTTACAGGAATTGGAGGGTGTGATAGTGGCCACCCACCCACCCTACATATAATTTTAAAATTAAAATCACTGATAGTGAATTTAGTTTTCTTAAAAATTAAACATTAAAAAGTAATTTGTAACCAATGACATAAAACAGGTGGTTTAATTAAAGTACCAAAAAATATGTAGGGTGGGTGGGTGGCCACTATTTCACCCTTTAATTTATTCATCATAAACGAGTGACTTTAATGAATAATTTTAAATAAACGGCGTTTATGTTGCAATTAAATAAAAGTCTTTATTTCTGTATAATACTGTAAATTTCATCAACACCGCCGTTTGTGTTACATGGATTGGAGGGTGTGATAGTGGCCACCCACCCACCCGACATATATTTTTAAACCTTAAGCCACTGATTATGGATTTAGTTTCCCAAAAAATTAAACACTTTAAGGCGATTTGTATTCAATGACACACAACTAGTGTTTCTGTTATAGTATCCAAAAATATGTAGGGTGGGTGGGTGGCCACTATCACACCCTCCAATTCATTCATCATAAACGAGGGTCTTTAATTAATAATTAAAAAAAAAACGTTATTTATGTTATAATCAAATTAAAGTCCTTCAGTACTATATAATACTATAAATTTAATCAAAACCGTCGTTTGTGTTATATAATTATTTAAAAACCGTCGCTTATGATGAAAGAATTGGAGGGTGTGATAGTGGACACCCACCCACCCTACATATTTCCTGAAAACTTAAGCCACTGATAGATTTAGTTTTCATAAAAAATTAAACATTAAAAAGAGACTTGCAGCCAATGAAACAAAACGAGTGTTTTAAATGAAGTATCAAAAAATATGTAGGGTGGGTGGGTGGCCACTATCCCACCCTTCAATTCATTCATCATAAACCAGGGTTTTTAATTAATTATCAAAAAACAGTTTATGTTAAATCAAACAAGTCCTTTATTTCGGTATGTAATGTTTTTAAAGTTAATCGAAACCGTCGTTTATGTTATATGAATTGGAGGGTGTGATAGTGGCCACCCACCCACCCTACATATTTTTTTTAATTTAACCACAAATAGTGGATTGTTTTCCTAAAAATTTAACAGTAAAAAGCGTCTTGCAGCCAATGAAACAAAACAAGAATTGTAGTTGAAGTTACAAAAAATATGTAGGGTGGGTGGGTGGCCACTATCACACCCTCCAATTCATTAAACATCAACGAGGGTCTTTAATTAATAATCAAAAAACAGTTTATGTTAAATCAAAAAAAAGTCCTTTATTTCGGTATATAATGTTTTTAAAATTAATCGAAACCGTCGTTTATGTTTTATGGATTGGAGGGTGTGATAGTGGCCACCCACCCACCCTACATATTTCTTTTAATTCAATTACAAATAGTGGATTTAGTTTTCCTAAAAATTAAACAGTAAAAAATAACTTGTAGCCAATGAAACATAACGAGAGTTTTAGTTGAAGTAATAAAAAAATATTTAGGGTGGGTGGGTGGCCACTATCCCACCCTCCAATTCATTCATCATAAACGAGGGTCTTTAATTAATAATTGTAAAAACGTCTTTATATTACAATCAAACTAAATATCCATAATTTTTTATAAATAATAAATTAACAATTAATTAAATTCGTCGCTTGTGTTACATGGTTTGGAGGGTATGATAGTGGCCACCCACCCACCCTACATATTTCCTGAAAACTTAAATTACTTATAGATTTAGTTTGCATAAAAATCTTAACAGTAAAAAGCGACTTGAAACGAATGAAACTAAACGATGATTTTACTTTAAGAAAAAAAATATAAGTAGGGTGGGTGGGTGGCCACTCTGTCACCCTCCAATTCATTCATCATAAGCAAGGGTATTCAATTAAATAAAAATAATACAGTCGTTTGTTACGATCAAACTAAAAGTCATTTATTTCTGTAAATAATGCTTTAAGAACTAATTAAAACCGTCGTTTATGTTGCATGGATTGGAGGGTGTGATAGGGGCCACCCACCCACCCTACATATTTTTTTAAATTAAACCACAGATAGTGGATTTAATATTCCTAACAATTAAACAGTAAAAAGCGATTTGCAATTAATGTAACAAAACGAGAGTTTTAGTTGAAATAATAAAAAAATATGTAGGGTGGGTGGGTGGCCACTATCACACCCTCCAATCAATTCATCATAAACGAGGGTGTTTAATTAATAATCAAAATATCGTCGCTTATTTTACAATAAAAGTCATTTATTTTTGTATATAAAATTCTTTAAAAATAATTCAAAATCGTCGATTATATTACAATTGGAGGGTGTGATAGTGAACCACCCACCCACCATACATAATTTTTTTAATTTAACTACAAATAGTGGATTGTTTTCCTAAAAATTTAATAGTAAAAAGCGGCTTAAAGCGAATGAAACAAAACGAGGATTTTACTTGAAGTAATAGAAAATATGTAGGGTGGGTGGGTGTCCACTATCCCACCCTCTAATTCATTCATCATAAGCGAGGGTCTTTAATTAAATAAAAATAATACAGTCGTTTGTTACAATCAAACTAAAAGTAATTTATTTCTGTAAATAATGCTTTAAGAACTAATTAAAACCGTCGTTTATGTTGCATGGATTAGAGGGTGTGATAGTGGCCACCCACCCACCCTACATATACAATTTAAACTTAAACTGATGAATAGTTTGTAATTTTTTTGGAAACTTTATAAAAAATTCTGTTGCAGTTTTTAGGAAACTAATCAAGTATTCGTGGTTAAAATAAAGGTGCATATGTAGGGTGGGTGGGTGGCCTCTATCCAATCCTCCAATCTGTATAACATAAATCAGGGTTTTAATTGATGCCTTTTAATTGACAATATAATTAATACATTCATATAATTTTAAAGTTCTCTTTGTAATATTTAATTAAAATCCTTAGTTTGTTATAGAAGTTGGAGGGTGGGATAGTGGCCACTCACCCTCACTACATAAATAATTTAAACTTTAATCAGAAAACAGTATTATTTACTTTTGGTAACTTCGTAGCAACAGTGTTAAATATTTTAGGAAACTAATCAAGTGATCTTGGTTAAATTAAAGGTGCATATGTAGGGTGGGTGGGTGGCCTCTATACCACCCTCCAATCTGTATAACATAAGCCAGGGTTTTAATGAATGTCTTTTAATTGACAAACATAACATCGATAATTTTTTAATGGGTTTGTAAATTTTTGTACAGTCTTATTGTAATAATATTGTGTTTGTCAAAGCATTTAGGTGGAGAGTAGTGACCACCCATCCACTCTACATTTATTGTTTTGTTGATTCAAACTATCGATTGTATTTTATGTTTTTTAAAACGCATAAGCAATTAATGGTGAATTGTAGTTGGTTGTTTCTAAAAAGGGTTGTATTGAAAATAAAAATGTATATGTAGGGTGGGCGGGTGGCCACTATCACACCCTCCAATCCGTTAAACATAAACAAGGGTTTTAATAAATGATTTCAGCATCGTTTATACACATTTAGAACTGTTTGATTTGTATACGATTATTCTAATAATTTCGTTAGACTAATATTGCGTTCATTCAAATATTTGGAGGGAGGGTAGTGACCACACACCCACTCTGTATTATTTTTTTGCAGATTTAAACCATTGAAGGTATTTTAAGTTTTTTCAAAACATAATAAAAGTTTGATGAATTGTAATAATTTCATTTTAGAACAGCGTTGTATAGAACGTTTAAAATCTATATGTAGGGTGGGTGGGTGGCCACTATCACAACCTCCAATCCGTTAAACATAAACAAGGGTTTTAATTAATGTTTTTCCGCATTATTTCTACATAATTATAACTTTATAATGTGTTTGCAATTTTTGATAATTGTATTCAACTAATAAAAAGTTTACTAAAGTATTTTTAGGGATGGTAATGAACATCCACCCACTTAACATTAAATTTTTAAAGAAATAAATCATCGATTTTATTTTATGTTTTACAAAAATGCGATAAAAGAATGATGAATTGTAGCAAATTAATTTTATTGTAAGTAAAAATATTTATGTAAGGTGGGTGGGTGGCCACTATTACATCTTCCAATTTATTTATTGTAAACAAGGGTCTTCAATTAAACAGTTGTTTTTGTTACAAAAATTAGGGGGTGTGACAGTGGCCGCCCACCCACCCTATATATATTTAAAAAAAAAAACATCGATAGTAAATTTAGTAATTCCATAAAATTACACACCGAAAAGCGAATTTAAATCACTGACACAAAACGAGTGTTTTAGTTTGAAGTATCAAAAATTGTGTAGGGTGAGTGGGTGGCCACTATTACACCCACCAATTCTTAAAACTTCAACAAGGGTTCTAATTAATGATTTTAGCATCATTTATACACATTTAAAACTGTTTGATTCGTTTACAAATTTTTAAAAATAAACCACGGATAGATTTAATTATCAAAAAATTATACACTTATGAAAGACTTGTAGTCCATGATACGAAACGAGGGTTGTAGTTGAAGTAACAAAAAATATGTAGGGTGGGTGGGTGGCCACTATCCCACTTTCCAATCCATTTAACATCAACAAGGGTTTTAATTAATTTTTTGCAGTATTATTTGCACACAACTATTTATGATTTGTTTACAAATATTTTGATAATTTCATTAGACTAATATTGCGTTCAATCAAATATTTTGAGTGAGGGTGGTGGCCACCCATCAATTCTACATTAATTTTCTGCCTATTTAAGCCATTGAAGGTATTTTAAGTTTTCTCAAAACATAATAAATTATCGGTGAATTGTAATAACTTGATTTTAGAACAGTGTTGTATTGAATGTTTAAAATATATACAGGGTGACTGACGAAAAATCTTTGGTGCTGTATCTCACTTATTTTTTATCCGATTTTAATAAATAAAACATTAAATTAAACTATTTTTTTCCTGAATATAAAATTGTAGACAAATTTATCCATACATCAAACTTAAGTCGAGAAATTGAGGATTAAAAAAATAAATAAAAAGTCAAGTATCCATTGTAAACAATATACAGACCCTATTTTAAATGTCAAAAGTGACAGTGACAGCCATTGATACAATACTGCAACGATTTTTAATTATTTCATAATTAAAATGTTGAATATTTCAAACACTGTACTAGAATTTTGTGCTTCTACAGAAATCGTTTTTCAGTTTTTGAAATCTTGCAACATTTTTATTATGAAATTATTAAAAATCATTGCAGTATTGTACCAATGATTGACACTGTCACTTTTGACATTTGGAATAGGCTCTGTATATTGTTTACTATGGGTATTTGATTTTTATTTTTTTTTTAATCCTCAATTTCTCGACTTTGGTTTGATGAATGGATAAAATCGTTTACAAATTTAGATTCAGAAAAAAATCTCCTTGCGGATCAGTACAAAATATATATACAGTGCAATTTGAAAAAAAAAGTTGATCGTCTTTTGTCAAAAACTGGATGCAAGAAAAAATATCAGTACAGTTAATATTAAAGTCTTTTAAAAATCATTTAATTTGATGTTTTATTTATTCAAATCGGATCAAAAATAAGCGAGATACAGCACCAAAGGTTTTTCGTCAGTCAGCCTGTATACCTTCCAATCCATTTAACATCAACGAGGGTCTTCAATGAAACAGTTGTTTATGTCAGATGAATTGGAGGGTATGATAGTGGCCACCCACCCGTCCTACATATATATATTTCTTTTAAATTAAGCCATGGATGGTAATTTTAGTTATCAAAAAATTATACACTTATGAAAGACTTGTAGTCCATGATACGGAACGAGGGTTGTAGTTGAATTAACCAAAAATATGTAGGGTGGGTGGGTGGCCACTATCCCACCCTCCAATCCATTTAACATCAACAAGGGTTTTGATTAATAATTGCAGTATTATTTGCACACAGATATTTTTGATTTTTTTTTAATTAAGCCATGGATAGTAGATTTAGTTATCCAAAATTTATACACTTATGAAAGACTTGTAATCCATGATACGAAACGAGTGTTTTAATTGAAGTAACAAAACATATGTAGGGCGGGTGGGCGGCCACTATCACACCCTCCAATTCGTTAAACATCAAAGAGGGTTTTAATGAATAATTTTAGGACAAGAAAGAAAGATTTATAGTAAAGAGCTAAAGCAATAGAATTTGAAACTGAGATTTTAAAGTTGAAGAACGATACACAATTAAATTGAACGAGTTTGAGATATATTTATTAAACATATTCCCATTCAAATTTTTTAAAGGTCATCATCAAGTATGAAATTTCGTTTGTGCAAAAACTCGTTTTTAATTTGACGTTGTGCAATTTTAATTTAAGGTCGTTTCGTTTGAAAATCGAATTCCTAATTACCTAACGTTACGACGCGGCGACGCAAAAATTCCGCCGCCGCCGACGACGACTACCAACTCTACTACTACTACTACAACACACCACGTCAATGTCCTTGACTTAAGTCATTATTTTTAGCGAGCGCTCGCGTCCGCGATCCGTCTCGGATTACGGCCTTTGTGCCGCTTCATTTGCACCGGCACAGGACGCCAATATAATGTGTTTGTGTGTGTGTGTTTTTTTATATATATAAACGCGCGTTCGGACCGTGTTCCCCTACCCAAGAGCGGACACAATTGCCGGATGACCTTCCGCGGCGGAGGTGGCCCCTCTGTTGCGACTGCGAAATTTTTTTCATACACGTGTATATACAACGCAAAAAAATTTGGATTATTATTTTTTTTTAATGTGTAGACAATGGTTGTTTGGACGGAGGGTGCACGATCAATCGGATTCTTGGGAAAGGTCGTAGAGAAACTGGTTCTCGGCCACCCCTTCATCGCGAATCCGAGATGACCGCCGCACCGTGTGGGAAACAGCGCTACACCCCTGAGATCCCGGATTAATTTATGTGTAATTACATGGGGTTGACACGTTATTTATTTCGCGGAACCGGTTTTTTTTTTTTTAAATTTTGAAATTACCTTGCAGACTAATTCCTCCTGCGTGTTAACATCTATACATCTGATGAGCGAGCTGCCCTCGACCTGCTCCAACAAGAGATATTTGTCGGCGACTATGGACGCCTGGAAGGTGTCGTTCTGGTTCTGACTGAATTGATTTTGGTCTTTGTCGGTGGGCACCCTCGGCACCCTGCACTCCACGTCCCGCTGCTGCTGCGAGACGACGCTCGATCGCAGCTTCTTAACAATGTCACTGCACGAGGCCCCCAACGGGTCCACCTTTTTCTCCATCCCGCTCAGATGCGCACTCACTATCGAATTTTGCATTTTTACACACTACAAACACAACACACACCTTCCAAAATTAATAATAAAATTATTTATTATAAAAAAAAATTAATTAATAAACAGCACTGAGATTCTGACGACGAACGAACAACAGCACTAAATGTCCGAAATGATGAACAAGTTTCTAGGAATATAAATATATGTTGCAGACGAATATTCGCTAAGAACGTCGCACGGTAAATGTGTACGCCACAAACGCCATAGCGATACTGACAAAAGCCACGGCGATTCCGAGGCTACTCAATGCCGCCGGTGGTGGGGGGGCCGGGTTCGAGGCTTGCGCGTTCCTCGAGGGTGTTTTCCCATTATTCCGCAAGGGTTTGTTTCCATTTACTACCACCACTACTACCACTTGCTTACTCGGTTAGACAATAGAAAAAATCACCAACGCACCCTGCGATATTTACTTTTACGCTGCACCTTACCGCAGCGCATAATCGAACATTCCATTACAGCAAATGTAAAATTTTTAATGCATCATATTAGGTAATTTAAAAAAAATGAATTTACGCGTTATTATGAATCATTGCAAATAATTATCCATTTTCCGGAGTTACTAAAATTCTAATATAATGGCCAACATTGTGCAATTTTATATTCTTACGTGGAATCTCGAATAATTACGGAACAATAAACTACAATTTCCTGCTAACGCAAAAATTATCATTCTTAGAACGAAAAATAATTAAGCTTTAAGAATACAGTTTCTACTTCAAATAAAATATTTACTTATCGTTTTATTTTCATCATGTTTTCATTAGTTTAAGAATTTCATAAACAAATCACTTTTTACAAATAAAGCAAAAACATCATTGGACGCAAAAAATATATACAAACCTATATACAGGGTGTCCCACCGAAACCGCACATCAAAAGTTTATGGACTTCTAGTGAATGTATTTTTATGAAATTTTCATGGCCTATGTAATCAAGTGTGCTCTATTAATAATAATAATAATAATACTTTATTGGTGCTAGGACACACAGGTTTACACACGTCAATATATAATTAGAAGTATAAATTTAAAAATACAATTATACATACAATCAAACAAAAGAAACAAAATTCAAGTCGGATTTCAGACAAATGGAAGTTGAAACAATGTATAAATAAAACATAAAACTAGTGTATAAATAAAATAACAAAAAAGAACATCAGTATATATATAAAATTAAAAACTAATATGTTAATAAAATCGTAAAAAACTTAAACTAGTGTATAAATAAAATAAAATCAATGTATAGATAAAATTTAAAACAAATATGTTAATAAAATAAAATAAATCATAAAACTTAAAACTAGTGTATAAATAAAATAAGATCGGTGTATAGATAAAATTTAAAACGAATAAGTTAATAAAGTCGTAAAATAAATCATAAAAGACTTAAAACTACTGTATAAATAGAAGGATGGATACATAAAACTTAGCATTAATCAGTGTATAAATAAAATTGAGTATAAAATTAAAACTTAGTAGGATAAGATGAGCTTAGGTTCAATACAAGTTGTATTAATAATACTATAATAGGTTAAAAGATCAGAAATCATAAAATTGATTTTAATATTATGAACTAATAGTATTAAATATAATTGTTGAAACTAATATTTCTGAATTCATCTGTTGTGTATGGCTCTGCATTAATTAATATTGTTCTTAATTTAGATTGTTTTAGTGACATAGATTTTAACGTTTCAGGTAATTTGTTGTACAGCTCTGTTTGTGTAGTGTTATTAGCCAGTCTAGTATACTTGGCTCTAGCACCCAATATGTGGGATCCATATCTAGTAGAATATGAATGTGATCTGTTTACATTGATGAACTTATTACGGTTTCTATGTATATACACACCCGTTTTATAAATAAATAAAGCTGGAACCGTTAATAGACTTAAACGTTTAAAATGGCCTCTGCATGAATCCTTTCTGCCTATGGTCACTAATATACGAATCGCTTGTTTTTGTAAAAGAAAGATTCGGGTTGACTCGCTCGAATTTCCCCCAATTCTTAGACCATAAAGAACATGGCTGTTAAATAATGCATGGAATGCATTTATTAATGTCTTCTTGTCTACTAACTTGTCCAGTTTTCTCAATAAAAACAGTGACTTATTGAGTTTTTTTGCCAGTACATCGATATGGTCAAGCCATTTTAACTGATTATCCACACGTATCCCGAGAACGGTCACAGAGTCTGGTATGTTTCCTCTTAGGTTAGGAGCGACCAATAGTTTTTGTGTTTTCACAGTATTTAGTTTTAATTTGTGGACATTAAACCAGTCAGTTATTCTGTTCTCAGCCTCTGCTGCCATTTTTTCAAGAATGGTACGGTTGCTATGACTACAAATAAAAGAGGTATCCTCAGCAAACAAGATGAGTTTAGTAGGAGCCATGTATGTTGGTAAGTCATTGATATATATAATGAAAAGAATTGGGCCCAAAACAGACCCTTGAGGTACCCCATGTACTACATCCTTAAAGCTTGAATTAATACCATTTACACTAACACATTGTTTTCGGTTGCTAAGATATGATTTAAAAAAGTTTAATGCCGTTCCTTGAATGTTATACATGCGTAGCTTTTCTATAAGTATATTGTGATTAACACAATCAAAAGCTTTAGTTAAATCGCACAATGTTATGGATGTATGTATATTGTTGTTCATGTTATTTATAATGAATGATATTAGTTCATCTACGGCTAGCTCCGTACTTCTGTTTGATCTGAATCCGTACTGACAATCTGTAAAAAAAATATTTTTATGGAAATATGAAAGTAAACGTTCTTTGACCAATATTTCTAGCACTTTACTTATTATAGGAATGATAGCTATTGGTCTATAGTTCGAAACATCCTCAATATCTCCTTTCTTATATATAGGGGCGATTCGAGAAATTTTAAAAACACAAAAACAAAAACACTTGTTATATAGGGTTATTAGATAAGGAGCTATTTTTGTAGATATTTTTTTAAGAATAAATGAGTCCATATTAAATATGTCCCTTGATTTACTGTTTTTTAAGTTGTTAATAATACGAAGGACTTCATCTGTGTCTGTAGGTAGAAAAAAAGAAAGATCCACTAGAACCCTGTACATTTGAAGAAGGTAGACTAATATCGGGAATATTTTGAACGATTAAATTAATGTGATTTATAAAGAAATCATTAAACCTTTCCGAGGATATAGAAGGTGTTTTAAAATCATGGCCTGCATTCCGTTCAAAATTGATTAGCTGCCAAGATGCCTTTGCTGCATTACTTGAATTTTCAATAAACTTACTGTAACTAAGTCTACGCGTGTCATCTAGTTTTTTTATATACTTTTTCTTGTGATCCGTATATAATTCTTTGGTTGCAGCCGTTTTAGTTAATATATAATATTCATAAAGAAAATTCAATGTGTTTCTCATATTTACAAGTTCTGGAGTAAACCAGTTTGTTTTTACTATATCATTGGAATGCTTTTTAAGGTTCAGATATATTTCCATACATTCAGACAAGATATGATTAATGTATGTAGCAATATTTTCTACATTATCACTTAGTTCAAGAATGTCACCAAGTTGTTTGTCTAAAAGATCTACATTCATATAAACCCTTTTAACTATTTTCTTATCAGATTTATTAATAATTTTAGATTTAATAAATTGACCTAGATGATTGGATAAATTTGGATTAATTGTTCCAGCAGTATAGTTTGTTATATTTGTTAATATATTATCAATACAACTTTCAGAAAAGTGAAAGCAATAATTGTTGAATAGACGATTTTTTATTAAAATTAATATTGAAATCTCCTGCTACAAATATCGTAGAATGTTTATATGTAAACTTATTATCTATATAATAAAGAACATCACCTAATTTATCTATAAATTTATTTGGATCTCCAGCAGGGGCTCTATATATACAAACAACGACAATATTAAAACATGGTACATGTATAGCGCAAAACTCAGATTCCTTATCAATACAAAATTCATTTAGTGGAATTATATTACTAGATAAATCTTTTCGAATGTATATACAAGTTCCGCCGTGGATATAATTAGTTCTACAGTACTTTGCAGACAAGTCATAACCTGGTAAAACTATAACATTCATTAATTCTTGAGAATTCCAATGTTCTGATATGCATACTATATGAAAAGATTCATGTAGTAAGAAGTTGGATAACATGTTAATTTTATTATTTAACACGTTGACGCCGGCGTTTTTGTACCCTACAATTATTTATTTAAAATGACAAAATTTGGCTCGCACGCCTATGGTTGTTATGGTTGCTATGGTGACCGAAGTCCTAGATGTGCGATAATAGGTGTTTCTTGTCACCATGGAAGTAATCAGTGGCGTACCAAAAGCGTAAAAACTCGTGTACCACCGGTGGTACCCGCCGGCGTTAACGTGTTAATGATTGGATATTTATATGGAATATATTAAGATCCATATTCTGTTTTATACAGTCCTCGAAGGTTGTTTGTTTTGAGGAAAATTTTCTGATTTCTTAGAAAAATAAAATCTATTAATAAAAGCATACTCAGGCCAGAATTGCGGGTCATTTACGGAATTCTCCTTTTTACAAAAATACAACATATTATATAAAGTATAAGTTTAAACAATATTACCTTAAAAATAAATGATTAAAAATTAGATCAACTTAAAATTTGATGGTATACCTATTTTAAATGAGGCGTATTCAGCTCCTTGGTGTTTTGGTTTGATCGACTCTACAACAAAACCGTCTGCTGTATTGGTTCCTTCTTTTAGAAACTCCATGATATCATTGGTACTAGTAGTTTGTTCCAATCTTGAGATGAATAGCCAATTATTCTTGTTTTTCTGCTTCTGTTTGTTACTGCTGGATTTATTTACAACAGTAGACCTCTTATTAGAGTGAGATAAATCATTAGACGATGTAGTAGAGTTTTGTTTAGGCACTGCACAATTAATATCAGTTACTTGCTCATTAATGACTTTAGGAGTAAAATTGTGCAATTGAAGATCAGGTTCATTGACGGATGATATATTAATCGTTGGCAATTTAAATGCAGCTGGTTGTTGTATGTCCTTGCCGGTTCTAGAGTTGGTTGACACAGATGATGTTTGAAACAGCTGATTTATTGAAGAAAATATTTCCATTTTAAAATTATTTAATGTTTCTGTCATAATTTTTTCCAATGTAAAATGATGAAATTCCTTTAGTTTTATAATTTCTTGTTTAAGAGACACATTTTCAGCTTTAATTGACTTTATTTCCCTATCCATTGCGGTAAATTCAAACGCCTGGCTATTAATATCAGGTGATGAGGCTGGTTCTTTTTTATCGAAACTGGGACATTTATCGGGTGATGTTATAGAAACATCATACTCCTTATAATTTTTGTAGTATGTAATGCATCCTGGATGATATCTTGTTTTACAACGTTTACATTCGACAGCAATTTGTAAAATCGGTTTTTTACACTTTAGGCAGTTCATTTTGTTGATTGTGAAAATTCAATTAAATAGAATCACAAGGTAGAGTTCAGTATTGTATTGGATTAAAAGTATATAAATCACAATAAACTTACGTACACAGACGTCTGTAGTACAAATACGTCTTGAACAGTAGTCACTTGAAAAGATACACTTGATAAAACTATTAAACTTTCACGGGTTTGATAGTAATTAAGAGTTATTTGCAAAGCCGATGCGACACGTGCTTGGTCGGGAATATAAATATATATTTAATTAAAATATTTTCAAGATTATACGACTTCCGGTTATACCGGAAGTCAACACTAACTTCCTTATTTCAAATGGAATACTATATTTTTTAACGTATTCTATATGAAATTCTGTGAAAAAAATTATTAAATAACATAAGGTCCAAATTTAAGCGTTTTCGGGATAATTGATATTTTTTAAAATGTTGTGTTTTCTCAAAGTTTACTTTAAAAATACATATCTCCGACGAAAATAAAATTGAAAGGGTATAATATTGGCTACATATAGCCGATGATGAATTATTTTTGAAAAAATAATAATTCATCATTTTGAACATTTATTAAACTAATTGTATGAACTACTAGAATAAGTGGGTTGATTGAACTGAATATTTATTTTTTAAGGTTTTTACTAGATAATAACAAATTAAAATCTTCTATCTATGTAAAATATCACAAGACAGTTAAACTGATTAAATAAACAGGAGTTGTTTTTTGATTTCTTGGCTCGCTTAATAAATTACGTACCCATTGTTTTCTTATTGCACAGAATATTGACATATCTTTACAAACATGTTAATAACTTTAAAAGTAAAGAAGATAGGTATAGGGAACGCTAGTATAAATCAAAGCACAATTAAATTCTGCGTCTGAATATGTAAAAATATACAGGGTATTCTATTTAAGGAAAACGAGAAATATTAGTTTAAATTTGACCAAATGTGATTTGAAATTTTGAACACCCTGTATATTATTTTTTTCAAAAATAACTCATCATTGGATACCATCAGGTATTGACTATGTGCAGCCAAAATTACAATCCTTCATTTTTATTTTAGTCGGAGATATGTATTTTTAAAGTGAACTCTGAAAAAGCACAAAATTTTTAAAAATTTCAATTATCTTGAAAACGCTTAAATTTGGACGTTATGTTAGTTTATTTATTTTATCATTGCCAATAGATGGCACCTTTATGGTGAACTCTTAAAACTACTACATTTTTAAACTAAACATGGAACGGTGTTTCAAATAAAATTTATAAGGTGTCATATTACAATAACGATCTAATCTATAAAACTACGTATAGGTTTAGGTTTGTTTACATTCATAATCAATTATCAATTCTATCAATGGGTTCTTATTGACAAAATCAAATATTAAAAACTCTTTAGAGTATTTAGATTCTTAACCTCTTTTTAAAACTATGTGTGAAGATGTTACATAATTATTCGTCTTTACGCAATATTCCCTTTGGTATCCCACATGGTTCAAAATTAGGATCGTTAACACTTTTTAAAGTTTTAATTACATTCTTGATATATCATCATTTAATTGGCAATTAAATCATCAACAATTAATTAATATAAACAACGTGTCATTTTTTGAAACAGTATAAATACTTTGAATTTTGATCAAAGTTCTCGATTGCTTTTTTTTAAACATGAAATAAAACGTGAAAAGATGATTTTCATAATGTTTCGACACATTTGACCTTGTCATTCTCAAACTATACTTCAAATTGACGTATAATTAATACGACATTAGACGGGATTACGTCAAATTTTGAAAATTTCAAAGGACTCTAGTAAATCCATTTTAAGCCTTTGTTCGGTGATATAAATTATCTCGAGTATATCTTAGTCTATAATTATAAGGATTATGGACATGTTTCTTATATTTGAATTCCATTAGAAATTTAAATCGCAGAATTTTTAAACATTTTAAAATTATAAATTTTAAAAGCATTTAGAATATTCTAAATTTATTCAAAAAACCCTGTTTTAAATTTTTCTAGCCATTTAACACAAATTCTAAAATTATTGTTATCAGTAAGTATTTAGAAGCTAAGTTTCAATAGTCTTTATCTGAAGTTATTATACTTTTACTTAAAGTATCAAAATAAAGCTTGAAATGTGGCTTCCTGCACACGAAATTTTAGAACTTATAATTTCAAAATCTTATGTTTTATTCTTTAATTATTCTTTATTCTTTACAACTTTGTTCTTCTTGTTTATAATATATTCACAATAATACATAAATTAATGATCAACGTACACAAATTTAGTCAGCAAGAATCACGGACGGACTTCACTGGTTTCCAATCTTTCACTCAAACCCACATCCATCCATTGTCCAATAAAACATGTTGACAGCTTCTGAATTCTTAATTTGTAATATATTTAAACAAATATACGATTTTTGGAAGATAATGAAAAAATATACAATGTATTCTCAAAAAGTTTTTGAAAGAACGAAACTGAAATCTTCAGATTGGATGACTACAAATAACCCTAAGTAACGATCTATAACTTTTAATGGTCATCGATTCGTTTTGAAAACCCGTTCGATGATTTTATAAGATCGTTGGATTACCTAATAACCTTAAATAGTCATTTGAGTAATTTATGACCGTTGCATAAACTTAAATCACCTTAAATAATCCTGAATAGTCGTTGTATGGCCTTGAATGACCTTCAGATGACCTTTAATGGTAAATAATTTTATTATATTGACCGATATCGAAATATTTCATATTTTATTTAGATTTACCTAAGTATTTTGTTTAACTGATCTTGATTGACCATTGAATAACCGCTGGATGACCTTAAGTAACATTGAAAATTTAAAAGTGTTTAAATGATCAAAGGTATAAGATCATTTAAATACTTTAGTATATTAAAAATATAAAAAGCTCTATAAATATTCGTATTTAAAAAAGTATTACAAAATATAAATGTAAAAATGTAATCAAAATTTTAACTCAAATCTATAACAATATGGCGAAACAATTGTAGCGAACATAGAATGCTAACAAAATTCTTTGAAATCACATAATGGCCAGATTGATTTCATTTCCTAAAAAAGCTAGGGTGTTGATTGATTGATTGATTGATTTTAAAATAAAGAATTCTAGAACTTTAAAGAATTTCAAATTTTAAAGCCTCTAAAATAATGATTATAGAATTTAGTTTCAAAATTGTCAATAATAAATTTTAAAGTTTTCAGACCATTTAAAATATTTAGAAAGTCTAGATTTAATAGAAAATTGTCTAGAAATTCTTGGAGTATAAGAATTTAAAATCATAATTTTATTTAGCTAAATTCCAAAATTAATATCCATTTTAAAACATTTAGAAACTCTAGGATTAAAGACCTATGAATCTTATTCAGAATTATTTATAGAATTAGAAATATTCAGATTTCTAAACCGTTTTATAATCGTAGATTGTAAGAATGTAGAATTTAATTGCATTTTTTTAGAATTAAACATTTTTCCGTTCTAGACTATGTAAAAATATTAATAAATTCTAGGATCATAAAAAGTTTAAATTGTGAGAAACTTGTTAAAGAATATAGAATATTAACAGCCAGAAAATTCTCTCCGAAAAAGGGGGAAAATATACTAAACAAAAGTGAATATTGAAGATTCCAGATGTCGAAGAGGATACTAGCTCCCTTAACGTCATGGTAAAGAAAGGGTTTGAGTGGAAGACCATATTTAATTGTGAACTCCGCCTGTGCTCCTTTTGCCCAAAATTTAATGTATGTTTTTATTTTTCTTGATATGTTTATTATGTATTATTCAAGAAAGGAGATAAATAAATAAATAAATTTAGTTGCATAATGCTTTAAGAATCAGAAATTCCATGTAAACATATTTATAACCTTTTGGATTACAAAAATGTTTAATCAGAAATTTAAATTATCTACAAACTCTAAAATTATTGAAGGTTACAGAACTTAGTTTTAAATAAAGTTTAGATCATTAAAAAATAAAACTCTACGATTAACCATAATTAATGAACGTTATAGAAAAAACATTGAAATGCTTCTAAACCAGAAATTTTAGGGGTTTCGCCTATTTTTAAATAATTTAAAACTTTTGGATTCGAAAAAAAAATCTTGCAGATTATTGAATTTAGCTTTAAAATTCTTTCAGAATAAGAAATTTTAGACAATTTAAAGTATCTTTAAGATTACAAGAAAAATTTCTGAGAGTATAGAACTTCTAGAATCAGGAATTGTTGGGTCTTAAACTATAATAAAATATTTAACAACTTTAGGATTATATAAAAAAGGTTATTAATTAATTATTATTTTGGTAATACGAGTAAGGAGTCAGAGAAAAGTGACGGTCGAATTGTGGGATGCGACGGAGGTTGTAAGTTATAATTTTCCTCCTTCTCTCTTCTATTTACTGCTTTCTTTGATTTTCAGTCCGTAGTCTTCTTTCTTTTATTGTGTATAAATAAATAAATATATCACTTGCTTTTTATTATCTATGATTTATCTATAGTTTTTAGTCTTCTGCCTTTGAGTTCAGAACACAATCCTCTATCTTTATTGTTCAGGCTATAACCTTCTACTTTCTATTGCTTGTTCTTATCTTTAAATCTGCTCTTCTCATTCACTAGACCGAATATCTATTTATTCTATCCAGTTTTTAGTCTTTAGTCATTTGTCTTGTGCCTTCTGAAATCTATTTTCGTTTTAAGTTAAGCTTCAATTTATAGTGTATAAATAGAAGAAAAGGATAGCTCTCTATATTCTTCCTTTAATCCTGCAGCCTTCTGATTTTGCTTTCTTCTGTCTTGAGCTTATATATTTTAATATATTTTGGTTTGTATTTTTGTCTTCTGCTATTAGTCTCTAGCCTTCTGTCTTCTGCTATTTACCCTCTATCTTTTCCTGTTTTTTTTTATATATCCTGCTTCTTATCATATGTTTTGAGTTCTTAGTCAATGGTCTTTGTCTTCTGCTTTCACATTTCAGCCCGTTCTTTGCTGAATTTCTATCTTCAATCTATACTCTATCTTTTACTCTTAATATTATTCAGTCTTTAGAAACTGTTCTTTCTTAGAAACTTTAGAAACCTTAAAGTATTCTGACTTCTGCCCTCTACTTTAGCTTTTTATTTCTTAGTATATATTTTCAATCTTATGTCTTTAGTCTTTAATCTTCTATCTTCAGATTATAGTCTTATACCTACTACATTTTGTCATTTCATTTATAGTGCTTTCTGTCGTCTCTCTCTAGCCCTTAATTTTCTCTAGTCGGTTCTAGACTGTTTCTAGACAGAAAGCAGAATCTGTTGTCGCTCTTCAGATTTTACCTTCTGCTTTTTCTTTCTGTTTTTTGCCTCTTATGTTCTCTTTTCAGTAATAACCTTCGACAGCTGTTCTATGCCTTTTGGTTTTAGATATTAGCCTTACCAAAACATATGCAGGGTGAATGGATGGCCACTATTTCACCCTCTAATTCATTTATCATTAACTTTAATATTAATTAATAATTTAAAAAAAGTCCTTTATTTCTGTATAATACTATAAATTTAATCAAAACCGTCGTTTGTGTTATATGAGTTGAAGGGTGTGATAGTGGCCACCCACCCACCCTACATAATTTTTGAAATTTATACCACTGATATTGGATTTAGTTTTCCTTAAAATTACACGATTGTGAGTCAATGACACAAGACGAGTGTTTTAATCGAAGTAACAAAAAACTTGTAGAGTGGGTGGGTGTCAACTATCACACCCTCCAATTCATTTATCATAAACAGGAATCTTTAATTAACACGTCGGTTATTTTACAATAGAACTAAAAATCCTTAATTTCTGTATTTAACCCTTTAAAAATTAATTAAACCCCCGTTTATGTTACATGAATTGGAGAGTGTGACAGTGGCCACCCACCCACCCTACATATATCTAAAACTTAAGCCATAATAGATTTAGTAATTCACAAAATTACACACTTAAAGGCGATTGTTAGACAATGACACAAAACGAGTGTTTTAATTGAAGTAAGAAAAATATGTAGGGTGGGTGGGTGGCCACTATCACACCCTTCAATTCATTAAACATCAACGAGGGTTCTGATTAATGATTGCGCATTATTTGCATACATTAATAACATCTATAATTTTTTGTACAGTCCTATTATAATAATATTGTGTTTGTAAAAGAAAAGCATTTAGGGAGAGAGTAGTGAACACCCACCCACCCTACATTTATTGTTTTGTTGGTTCAAGCCATCGATTGTATTTTATGTTTTTAAAAATGCATAACAAATCAATAGTGAATTATAGCTAGTTGTTTCCAAAACAGGGTTGTATTGAAAGTTTTAATATACATGTAGTGTAATTGACACTTTTTACTTTTTTCAAAATATCTAGTTACCCTTGACTTTTTTGAAATCTTTGAAAGTGGAAGTTTAATCATCTCGTAAATCTAATATTCTTTCCCCATTGAACCGTTTTTCTATCTCTTATAGTTTTCGAGATCCCCATAGAGAACATCTAAAAAAACTCACCCTGTATATTATATAATATTTAGGAACTCTTTAATTTAAAGAAATATTACAAAATCAAAAATTCTAAAATTTTCAAATAACCTTATTGGTTCGTCTTTAATTTTAAACTATTTTCAAAAATATAAGAGAATTATTGGCAATTATAGATTGTAGCTTCAAAATTTTTCTAGAATCGGAAATTTTAGAGTTTCAAACCATGCCAAAATATTTAACAGCTCTAGAATTATGTTAAAAATGATTATTAATACATTTAGCATTAGAATTCTTGCAGGATCAAGAATTTCTAAAATATTAGATCATTTTAGAACATTTAATATTATTGAAGATCATAAAATGTAGCTTTCAAATAAGCAATTCTAGAATTTTAGATAAATCTAAAATATTTAGAATCTTTAAAATTTTAAGAAAATTATTGAAGAATAATAATTTTTTAATAGGACTATAAGAAATTTATTGAAAATTATAAAATTTAGCTTTAACTAAAAATTCTTAAATTGACTAATGTAAATTATTGAAGGTAGAATAGAATGTAGCTTTGATTTACATTTTTATAAATTACAATTGTAAGGCAATTAATAATTAACTTTGAATTCTTATTTAAAATACTTATAGATCAGATATTCTAGAATGTTAAACTATCTCAAAATATTGTAAAACTTTAGAATTAATAATTCTATTATCTTTAGCTTTTAAACAGCTTCTTGAATCAGAATTTTAGATCATATTAAAATATTTAGAACCCCGTGGAGTGTAAGAATTTTTTTTGCAGATTATTGAATTTAGCCACAAAAAATTATTTAAAAATTAAAAAGAAAATACTGAATATTCTATACTATATGATTTAGTATCAAAATGTTTTTTATTTAAATCAAAAACTCAAACGCTTTAAGGAATTTAAAAATAGTTTAGACTTATGTATCACCTAGAGATAAGTGAGAAAAATATTCTAGAAAAAAAATAAGAATTTTGAGTTTTGGGCTATTTTAGAAACTTGAGGGTTAGAAGAATATTATTGACGATTATTAAAATTAGCCTCAAAATTATTTTTGAATAAAAAATTGTAGAACCTTAGAGAATTTGGAAATATTAAAAACTTATAAATTATATAATGTATCACAAAGTAGAAGCCTCTACAATTATTTTTATATTCTTCTAGAATCAAGAATTCTAGAGTTTTAGACCACCTAAAATATTTAAAAATTCTATTCTATTTATTTATGGTTATTGAATATAACTTTGAAATAATTTTAGAATCAAAAATTCTATGATTTTTAGTGAGAATTTTGGATTATACAAATTTATTAAACATAATAAAATTTAGCTTTGAAATGCTTTAACAATTTAGAATTTAGAACAATTTTAAAACTTCTAGAATCTCAATAGTATAAAGACCTGGCATAAAAAGATTTAAAGATTATAACAAATTGGAGTATAAAATTTATCTTGAAAAGTCTAGAATAGCTTGAACATGCTCCTAGAATCAAAATATCTAAAATTTTAGACAATTTCGAAATTTAGGATTGCAAGAAAATTGTTTTAATGCTTCTAGGAAAAAAATAAATAAATAAGGGTATTTTAAAAATGTCTCAAATTTTAGAATTTCTGATTCTATGATCTTCAACAATTTTAGATCTTAGCATCTAATTTTTTCTTGAATCATAAATTATAGGGTTTTAAACCATTTATACTCCAGAATTATATCGAAACAGAATTTTAATAAATTTAGCTCAAGAATTCTAGAATTTCAGACATTTCTAAAATATTTAGAATTTTTTAAATTCTAAGAAAATTATTGAATATTACAGAATTTTTTTTAGAAGTTTTTAGAATTTTACATAATACCTAAAAACTTTAGGTAAATAAGATATTTGTAGGAAATTATAGAATTTAACTTTGTAATATCTACAATTATTAAAAATTTCTTCAATTTTATACCATTTTAAAATATCCAAAAAGTTAATGCTTGTTGCGCAACACTGTTGATGGAAACAGATATTACTATTAGGTGGAGAATAACACTTGTTTTGTTCCATATTGTTTTTATTTTCAGTTGCCTGACACGTGTTTCGGTCTTCGCAGACCGTTATCAAAGTCAAAATAGTCTTAACTTGCTTTATTTTATAATCAAGTTTATTTATCTTCACGTAACTCATCCAACTAATTTACTATTTAGAAAACAAGCCGAAATATTGTTTTTGGCCACGTTTTATTAAATTATCCATTGCGAATTAATCGAAGTGCAATTTTCAAGCCGTAAAAGTGCTTAGAAGAAATGACGCACATTTATCTGACGTAAACACAAACTGCATCCGTACAGATGGTAACCCATATGTAAAATTTAGTGTGAGACAATTGATTCTTATCCAGACTGCATATTACTCGCATTTTTAATACCAATAAAAAATTTTAATGTATGAAAATTAATATTCAATAATTCTCTTTGATTAGAGACAATTAATTCTTAATCTGATTCATATTAGAGGCTACAACTTTACTATTCTATATGTTTTACATATTCACACACTCATCGCTTAACGTTTAATCTCAATAAAAATAAATTCTATTAATATTAATGTCTTTTAGATAGGGAACTAAAAATTTATTACCCTTGATGATGTGTTGAATTGCAATTAATCGAGAGTTCGTGCATTTTCATTCAAAGAAAATATCGAGCGCTCAAATAAATCAAAACATTATCAAACGAGATAATTAAAATTGAAAGGGATTATAATTCAGCGTACAGTTTCGGTCCTGGAGGGGTTTGCCGGTGAATTTCGAGGGGTGGAGGGTTGTCACCGACAATGCGGATTATGCATACGCCGCAATGGAATGTCCATTAGAAACGGGAGAGAAATCGGTATGCAAAATTCCAACCCCGTTCCTACCTAACCGGAGTAAATTTGAATACATCAATGAATTACCGGCGCACAAAGGAATAAAGGAATTCTTCAGCTTCTAGATTTTTTGAAGGGGTGGTTTGTTTACTGATATTATTTGGAAATAAAATAAAGAATAAATATTAAACTTTATTAAAACTTATCTTGACTATTTTATTTGTAACCAGATGACACAAAGTTATTAACTCAATTAATTCAAATAAGTTATTAAATAATAATTAGAAAAAAAAATGTTGTTATGTTCCATTTCTTTAAAGAAGAGTTTTACTTCTCCCAATTTCAATATTTGATTCCATCAAGAAAGTAGCACAAAAATAATCGATTATATTATCTACAAACCTAATAAACTAATAAATTAAGCAATTAGTTTTCAAAATAATTCAATTTAAAGTATTATTAGGTATCCCTCAAGGTTCGTAATCATTATTTTTTTTTTCTTTACAATAAATATAACATAAACTCAATTGGATCTTTAATAATATCACACTTATAATTACGTAATAAAAAAATTCTAATTATTTTCGATGTGTGCAATGGATAGACACAGTCATGATCCAATAATAAAATTTAGAAAAAAAAACACGACAGGCCTCAAACAAGGACAACCTTTTAACAATTAACCTCGACCCGGAATTTTATTCAATTATCTCGCAAAATCTTTGATTAGCGTAATGTTATATAATTTGATGCGATGCATTAACCTATGGTGAAACCCATCGATGACTACAATACCCTAATAGTTATAATTAATTTAATTTAGTAAATAATACACTAGATAATACACAGAATAATAATAATAATATTGGTAAATTGATTGGATGAGTTACGTGAAGATAAACTTGATTTAATATATTAAAGATTTTTCATTAAATTAAATCGTTTGTATATACTATAAATTAAATTCTCATATATACAAACATTTTTAATGCAGAGAATTTTACATAGTAAAGCAAGATTATAACGAAACAATTGAAAAAAAGAAAATTTCTGCTAAATGGCTATCGACCTGTTAAATTTCTTGGCTCGCTTAATAAATTACATACCCATTGTTTTCTTATTGCACAGAATATTGACATATTTTTACAAACATGTTAATAACTTTAAAAGTAAAGAAGATAGGTATAGGGAACATAGTATAGATCAAAGCACAATTAAATTCTGCGTCCGAATATGTAAAAATATACAGGGTGTTCCATTTAAGAAAAACGAGATATATTGGTTTAAATTTGACCAAATGTGGTTTGAAATTTTGAACACCCTCTATATTATTTTTTCAAAAATAAATCATCATTGGATACCCTTAGGTATCGGCTATATGTAGCCAATATTACAGCCTTTCAATTTTATTTGCTTCGGAGATATGTATTTTTAAAGTAAACTTTGAAAAAGCACAAAATTTTTAAAATTATCAATTATCTCGAAAACGCTTAAATTTGAACGTTATGTTACTTAATAATTTTTTTCTCAGAATTTTATGTAGAATCTAAATACGTATTAAAAAATATAGTATTCCATTTGAAATAATTGACTTCCGGTATAACCGGAAGTCGTATAACCTTGAAAATATTCCAATTAAATAGAGCACACTTGATTACATAGGCCATGAAAATTTCATAAAAAATACATTCACTAGAATTGACAAATAAAATTTGTCAATTGACGATTGACATATAGCAGATGACAGATGACAAATGAAAGTTTAAATTAACAATTGACAAATGTAAGTTGAAAATGACATTAGACAGATGACAAATGAAAGTTAAAATTGACAGATAAAAGATAGAAGATCACATGACAGATGACAGTTGACAAATAAGAGTTTAAACTGAAAGTTGACTAATAACTGATGACAATTAACAAATGTAAGCTAAAAATTATTATTTACAGATAGCAGATGACAGGTGACAAATGACAATTGATAAATAAAAAAGTTCAAATTGACAGTTGACAGGTAGCACATGACAGATGACTGATGACAGTTGACAAATACAATTTGAAATTGACGATTGATAAACAAAAGTTTAATTTAACAGTTGGCAAATGTAAGTTAATATAACTATTGACAAATGACAAATGACAATTGTTGGTCGAAATATTAATTAGTAAATGAAAATTGAAATTGATATTTAACAGATGCCAGAAGACAGGTGAAAGTTAAAATTGTCAGTTAACTAATAGTTGATGACATATGAAGAATTACAATTAACAAGTGTTAATTGAAAATGACAGTTGACAGATAGCAAATGACAAATGCACGTTGAAATTGGCATATGACAGATAACAAATGTTAATCGACAAATAAAAATTTAAATTGACAGTTGACACATGGTAAATGACAGATGACAGTTGATAAATAAAGGTTTAAATTGACAATTAAAAATGACAGTTAAAAGAGAGTCGATAACAGATGACAAATGAAAGTTACAATTAATAGCAGATGATAATTAACAAATGTAAGTTAAAAATGATAATTGACAGATATCAGATAACAGTGACAAATGACAATTGATAAATAAAAATAAATTTCAAATTGACAGTTGACAAATAGAACATGACTGATGACTGATGGCAGTTGACAAATACAATTGAAATTGACGATTGACAGATGATAGATGACAAACGAAAGTTTAAATTAAAAAGTTAACAAATGTAAGTAAAAAATGTCAATTGACAGATGACAAATGACAATTGACAATTATTGGTTGACAGACAACAGATGATGACATATGAAAGATGACAATTAGTAAATGAAAATTGACTAATTGTAGATGACAGATGAAGAATTACAATTAATAAGTTTTAATTGAAAATGACAGTTGACAGATAGCAAATGACAAATGACAAATAAAAGTTTAAATTGACGCATGACAGATAGCAGATGACAATTGACAAATGGAAGTTTAAATTGGCAGTTGACAGATGGTAGATGACAGATGACAAATGACACTTGATAAATGAAGGTTTAAATTGACAATTAAAAATGACAGTTAAAAGATAGTCGATAACAGGTGACAAATGAAAGTTACAATTGACAGTTGACTTAATAGCAGATGATATTTAACAAATGTAAGTTAAAAATGATAATTGACAGATAGCAGATAACAGTGACAAATGACAATTGATAAATAAAAATAAAGTTCAAATTGACAGTTGACAGATAGAACATGACTGATGACTGACGGCAGTTGACAAATACAATTGAAATTGACGATTGACAGATGATAGATGACAAACGAAAGTTTAAATTAAAAAGTTGACAAATGTAAGTGAAAAATGTCAATTGACAGATGACAAATGACAATTCTTGGTTGACAGACAACAGATGATGACATATGAAAGATGACAATTAGTAAATGAAAATTGACTAATTGTAGATGACAGATGAAGGATTACAATTAACAAATGTTAATTGAAGAGGACAGTTGACAAACAGCAAGTGACAGATGAAAGTTTAAATTGACAGTTGACTAATAGTTGACGACAGATGAAGAATTACAATTAATAAGTTTTAATTGAAAATGACAGTTGACAGATAGCAAATGACAAATGACAAATAAAAGTTTAAATTGACGTATGACAGATAGCAGATGACAATTAACAAATAGAAGTTTAAATTGACAGTTGACAGATGGTAGATGACAGATGACAAATGACACTTGGTAAATGAAGGTTTAAATTGACAATTAAAAATGATAGTTAAAAGATAGTCGATAAAAGATGACAAATGAAAGTTACAATTGACAGTTGACGTTATAGCAGATGACAATTAACAAATGTGAGTTAAAAATTATTATTAACAGATAGCAATGACAATTGATAAAACAAATAAAAACAGTTCAAAATGACAGTTGACAGATAGCACATGACAGTTGGCAAATGAAATTTGAAATTGACGATTGACAGATAACAGATGACATATGACAAAAGTTTAAGTGAACAGTCTAAGTTAAAATGACAGTTGACAGATGACAAATGACAATTGTTAAATGAAAATTGAAATTGTTAGTTGACAGACCACAGGTGATGACAAATGAGTAAATGAAAATTAAAATTGATATTTGACAGATAGCAGATGGCAGATATCAGATGAAAGTTAAAATTGACAGTTGACTAACAGTAGATGACAGATGAAGAATTACAATTAACAAGTTTTAATTGAAAATGACACTTGACAGATAGCAAATGACAAATGACAAATAAAAGTTTAAATTGACGCATGACAAATAGCAGATGACAAATGACAACTGATAAATGAAAGTTGAAATTGACATATGACAGGATGGCAGATGACAGTTGACAAATAAAAGTTTAAATTGGCAGTCGTCATATAGCAGATGACATTTGATAAGTCAACCTTTTAATTGACAACTTAAATAACACATAACAAATGAAAGTTAAAACTGATAGTTGACTAATAACAAATGTAAATTAAAATGATAATTAACAGATGACAAGTGATATTTAAAAAAAAAAACAATTGAAGTACGAAATTTGTTTTTTTACATAATCCCAATTAATTTGATCGCAAAGATGCCGTTGGAATTTTTCAAATCCGAACAATATTTCAAAAGTTACGGCAATAAAATGAAAAACAATTGAAAATCGAATTTTCTTTTTTTGCGTAATCCTAATAAATTTCGCCCTAGAAATGCATTGCTGGTGGAATTTTTCAAATCCGAGGATTATTTCAAAAGTTACAGCAATAAAATGAAAAACAATTGAAAATCGAATTTTATTTTTTTTGCGTAATCCTAATAAATTTCATCCTAGAAATGCGTTGCAGGTGGAATTTTTCAAATCCGAGGATTATTTCAAAAGTTATTGCATTAAAATGAAAAACAATTGAAATTCGAATTTTCATTTTTTGCGTAATCCTGATAAATTTCATCCTAGAAATGCGTTGCTGGTGGAATTTTTCAAATCCGAGGATTATTTCAAAAGTTACAGCAATAAAATGAAAAACAATTGAAAATCGAATTTTATTTTTTTTTCGTAATCCTAATAAATTTCATCCTAGAAATGCGTTGCAGGTGGAATTTTTCAAATCCGAGGATTATTTCAAAAGTTATTGCATTAAAATGAAAAACAATTGAAATTCGAATTTTCTTTTTTTGCGTAATTCTAATAAATTTCACCCTAGAAATGCATTGCTATTGGATTTTTTCAAATCCGAGGATTATTTCAAAAGTTATTGCATTAAAATGAAAAACAATTGAAAATCGAATTTTCTTTTTTTGCGTAATCCTAATAAATTTCATCCTAGAAATGCGTTGCTGGCGGAATTTTTCAAATCCGAGGATTATTTCAAAAGTTACAGCAATAAAATGAAAAACAATTGAAAATCGAATTTTATTTTTTTGCGTAATCCTAATAAATTTCATCCTAGAAATGCATTGCTGGAGGAATTTTTCAAATCCGAGGATTATTTCAAAAGTTATTTCATTCAAATGAAAAACAATTGAAAATAGAATTTTCTTTTTTTGCGTAATCCTAATAAATTTCATCCTAGAAATGCATTGCTGGTGGAATTTTTCAAACCCGAGGATTATTTCAAAAGTTATTGCATTAAAATGAAAAACAATTGAAAATCGAATTTTCTTTTTTTGCGTAATCCTAATAAATTTCATCCTAGAAATGCGTTGCTGGTGGAATTTTTCAAATCCGAGGATTATTTCAAAAGTTATTGCATTAAAATGAAAAACAATTGAAAATCGAATTTTCTTTTTTTGCGTAATCCTAATAAATTTCATCCTAGAAATGCGTTGCTGGTGGAATTTTTCAAATCCGAGGATTATTTCAAAAGTTACAGCAATAAAATGAAAAACAATTGAAAATCGAATTTTATTTTTTTTGCGTAATCCTAATAAATTTCATCCTAGAAATGCGTTGCTGGTGGAATTTTTCAAATCCGAGGATTATTTCAAAAGTTACAGCAATAAAATGAAAAAACAATTGAAGTACGAATTTCTGCTTTTTGCGTAATTCGAATAAATACGACGGACACCCTGTATATTATAAAATTGAATTTACTTTAAACAAACATGTTGATTGTAAAGGTCATTAAAAATGTTTTTAATTGCATTAAATTGTTGTTTTCGAAATTTCTAGAATTTCCGAAAGCTATATCCACTTTCTGAATATGATAAGTAATTGGGTAAATCCTTTCGCTTTACGTTATTAGCCCCCTGTCGTAAATAATTCTCGTTTATTTGCATACAATGCAAAACATCTGCGTATAATCTTAGTCATTAGTACGTGGCAGTTAAGTTCTTATCCCTGTTAATCCGCAGCACTGCAACTGAAGAGCTCCCGCGGTGGTAATCCGTTTCTTCGAAGAATCAACTGATCTCATTAACTAAATTCCTTGGAAAATATTGTAATAAACCGAGTAACTCGAATTTACGACAGTTTATTGTAATATTTTATTAATTTTGGGTATGTGACGGACGACTAATCCACCCTACATTCATTTATAATACAAACAAGGGTTTTTCTAGAAAAAAGTGAATCAAAAAGAATATTTATGTAATGATGTAAACAGTTGTATAATTAATAATTAATTCGGTTAAATGTGGTCGTATGTGTTACAGGAGTAATAAAGAAAGATCGAATGTAATAAAGAAAAAAAAAAGAATGAAGTAAATTATAAGGAATAAAAAGATATTAATGTTGAAAGAAGGTCAAGAAAATTTAATTAGTTCAGAGCGAAATAGTTGAAACATTTAAAAAAATTGTTAGTGTTTTAATATTAAGTGAGAAGTTAATTAACCGTTAGTGTTTTAATCACGTTCTGTAAAAGTTGACGAATGTTATACATTTCAAATTCAACTACAGTTACATCTTAGATTTTTGAAAAACTTTAGCAGATGTATTGATTATATATATGTTTTTGGTTTAAATTTAAATATATAGGGTGGGTGGTAGCCATAATCTTACTCGTCAAGACTTAGACAATGCAAAATGGGTTTTCAATAAGAAATCGCGGAAGAGGAAATAATTATACAAATAAATTCTTCTGTTTTTTTTTGTCTAAAAATTGTTCCTGTTATTTTTGGTTAATATTCTGTTAAAGATAAGATAGGATAGGGACCACCCACCCACCATATATATATATAGATTTCAACTTCAGCCATAACCACAGCTGTATTTTTTGAAAAACAATTATAGAAATGGTGTGCATGTTGTAAAAGAATATTAAAATAGTGTTCTGGCTTAAATTTTTAATATATGTTTAGGATAGTTGGGTGGTCACTAGCCCACTATCTGATAGTTATACCACAAACGAGAGGTTTTTTTAGTAAGAAATTAATTAAAACCGAAAATTTCCTACACTGAATTGAATTACTACGCAGTTACGGTCGCAGCCATTCTCTTTAGGAAATTTCTTATGATATATTTATATTTTTATTGCCTTAAAACTTTTTCTGTAATTTTTGACGAATGTTTTACTAAATGGAGGATGGGATTGAGGCCGCCCACCCACCCTACATATATATTTAAACTTAAACAACCATCACTGCTTTATTTTTTTAGGAAACAATAAGAGGGAGAGTGTAGATGTTATTGAGAAATATAAAAGCATGGTTGTAACTTAAATATTAATATATATATATATATATATATATATATATATATATATATATATATATATATATATATATATTTATATGTAGGGTGTATGGGTGTTCACTATCCTATCCTCCAATTAGTTAAATTACTTCAAAAATTACACAAAAAGGGCAAAAATATTGTAAATATTATTTCCTAAGAAATATTCTCTTTTACTAAATTTCTAAGTGAAAATTTCTTGTTTGTGGTATAAGTATTGGAGGCAAATTAAAGCAGTGAGGATCGTTTAAGTTCAAATTTATATGTAGGGAGAGTGGGTGGCATCTATCACACCCTCCAATCAGTAAAATATTCGCCAAAATGTATGGAAGAAGGTTTTAAACAGAAAATAGTAAAACTAAAGAAATACTATTCTTTGTGCAATTTCTCATCGAGAAACCCTTGTGTGTTATATAAGTGTTGGAGGGTGGGATAGTACATAAATATTGAAATTTAAGCTACAACACTGTTTTTAGTTTTTTTTTAACAAAATCCACACCATCCCTGCATTTTTTTCCAAAAATGAAAGCAGTAATTGTGGCTAAAGTTACACTGTATATGTAAGGTGGGTGGGTGGCTTTTATCCCATCCTCCAATTGATAGAACATTCACCAAAAATGACAGAAAAAGTTTTTAGAGCCAAAATAGTAAAAATATTATTCATTAAAGAAATATATTCCTTTTCATAATTTCTGATTGAAAAACCCTTGGGTGTTGTATAAATGTTTTAGGGTGGAATAGTGGACATCCACTCACCCTACATATATATATATTAAAATTTAAGCTACAATATTACTTTTATATTGTTCGACAATATTCACAGTATCCCTACAATGATTTCCAAAAATTAAAGCTATAGTGCCACTGTATATTTAGGGTAGGTGGGTGGCCTCTATCCCACCCTCTAATCAGTGAAACATTCGCCAAAAGTTACAGAAAATGTTTTAAGACAGAAAATAATAAAAATACAAGTCGTTAAAGAAATATTTTCCTATGCGCAATTTCTCACTGTAAAACTTTCGGATGACGAATAAAATTTGTAGAGAGGGTGGGTGGCCACTACCAAATCCTACAAAATGTAAAATAAACACCGAAAATTACGGAATAAAAGTTTTAAGGCAGAAAATAATAAATATATTAGTTAAGGAAATAATTTCCTTTGCGCAATTTCTCACTGTAAAAAAAAACTCGGATGATGTATAAGGATTGGAGGTTGGGATAGTGGCCACCCACCCACCCTACATATACATATATTGAAACTTAAGCTACAACACAGCTTTAATAGTATCCGACAACATCCACATTATCTTTGCTTTTATTTTTCAAAAATTAAAGCAGTAATGGTGGTTTAATGTAGGGTGGATGAATGGCTAGTATTTCATTCTCTAATCAGCAAAAGATCAATTAACTTCTATAGAAAACGTTTTAGGGCAAAAATAATAAAATTATTTGTTAGGGAAACATTTTCCTGTGTACAATTTCTCACTGACAAACCCTTGGGTGTTGTATAATTGTTGAAAGGTGGGAATTATTTATTATTTATTATTTCAAGAGTACGAATTTAAATATAAAGAAATATAGGGTGAGAAGGTGTCAACTATTCCACATTCCAGTTTCTTTTATCGAGAAAAGATTTTCTTAATATTTAAATAATTTCAGGATGGATTTCAGGCCACCCATCCACTGTAAATATGAATATTATTGTGAACTATTTAAACTGAATAAACATCTGTGTTTGAATTGATGTTTAAATAGGGTGGATGGGTGTCCACTATTTCACCTTCAAGTTTCTTGGTGACTATTTTAAAAAACTATTTACTTATTACATTTTTTCATTTAAAACATGGCTTTAGCTTTAGTTTTAGTTGAAAGGAGATTTTATCAGTTTACTCTATTAAAAGTAGAGGAAACTTCTTCTTCGATCAACCTTCATGGTAAACATTATTCTTCCTCTAATTGAAGAAGATTTTCTTGATTTAGTCACAGCAATAAATATTTGTGTGGTAAAACAAAGTTAAAGTGTTTTAATTATCTTATTAAAATGTACCACCAAGTTAACGCCGACAACATTCAAGAAGTATACTTTTTTATACCACTTAAAACTTTATTTGCAGTGACTAGTTTCGACTACACGATAATCATTATCAAACTGCAAATAAAGTTTAAAGTGGGATAAAAAAGGTTTTTTTTTTAATTCTTAATATCGAAATGTTTCACGAAGTGAATGCCTTTAAGAAAGAAAGAAAGAAATACTTTCATTTTGATCAAGCCTTCAAGATAAACATTTTAAAATATTATTCTCATAATTAAAGAAGATTGCTCTACGATAAAAAAATTGGTATATTAAATAGTTTGGATACAGCTTTAATTGGAAGGAGATGTTTGCTCTGTGATTAGAAACAACTACAATCAGTAAAACATCATCAAAAGTTATTTGAAAAATTTGTATGAAAAATCTCTAAAAAGTGCAGTTATTTTGTGTTTATTTATATTTTGCAACTTTTAATTAAAACCCTCGCTTATGTTTTACTCATTGGAGGGTGGGATAGAGGCCACCCACCCACCCTACATATACATGATAACATTAAATACTAATTGTTGATGATTTTGCTGCTTAGAAAACAATAAAACATTGTATGTAATAAAAAATAAAGCATAATCCAAATTTAAGTTCAATCAATCAGAATACTTTTATACTGAAAAATAAACAATTGCTTTTGCACACATTTACAACATTAAAGATTTAATTATCCTTGCCGATACCATTAATTTAAATATAACCGTGCCCTTATGCTGAATGTGAACCGCGTTAATAACAATAATACATTTCGTGCGAACGTTGCGTAACAAATTAGCAATTTCGACGTTAACAGGCGAGAAGTTCAAGGCGCGAAACGAGTGGTAAATGTCAAAACCCGTGTTATTTGTACTACAAATTGTTAACCCGCACATGCACCGCGCAGTACGACCTTAAGCAACGCCATCGTCCAGAGTCGAGTACTGTTAAAGAACAATAACGCGAACGTCGCGGAGCGTAAATATAATCACGTCCGCGGCTCGGAATGTGATTATATTCACATCTCATAAACAATTCATCGGCTACTTTAAATATGATTCACTTTATTAAACTTACACTTTAAACTATTAGAATTATGATTTATGTTTTATGGTACTATACTCTTTTGTTTTTGATTTGAGCTCCTGTTATTAAGAAAATCTTCCATTGATATGAATAATACTGTTGTATCCTTTCTTCACACTTTTCTATGCTTAGATATACATTTCGAGTGCTAGTTGTTATCAATAATAACAATTATCAATAACCACTCTAGTCTAGCACTAGAAAATAAATGTCCAAGCATAGAAATAAGGTGTGAAGAAAGGATATGTCAGTGTTATTATTAATTGAAGGATGGGTTAGAAGTCATTCATCCATCTACCATACATTATTTAATCTACTATTAATTTTTACAAACACAACTTTATAATATTATAAATACTAACGTTAAAGTGAATTTTTCAAATAATAACAATAAAAAAAACAGTGTTACAAGTTCAAGTAAATATGTAGGGTGGATGGGCAAAACAAAATTAATTGTATTATAAGTAAATATACTCACGATTTTTTTTTTAATTATTCGAATTAAGAGAAAGAAAAAATAGTATAGTTTATTTATCATCTGATAAAGTTCCTAAAGAGAAGCCTGTGTTAATGCGGGTTAGAGGTTTAAAATAGTTTAGAATTTGAAAAGGTTGGAAAATTATAAAGTGAGGAAGTTAAAAAGTTCTCAGACTTTTGTAATGTTTAGAGACTTTAAAGGAGTTAAACAGATTAGAAACTTTAAAGTTGAGAAAGTTGGGAAAATAAATTAAATCATTCTGAGCTCAGATAGTTGAGAAAGTTTAGAGAATTTAGAAATATTACTTTACTTTCTATTCTATTCAAATTGTTAATTTATCGATGCAAATTTTTTCTAAAATCGATTCTCTGAACTCTTTAAAAATTATAAAGCTTCTAAATTCCTAAAAATATTCTAAACACTCTCTTTTAAATTTTTAAATTCCTAAAACTCTAAATTTTTTAGAGTGTTATTTGAGTTGTTGAGAGTTTAGAAATGTTTTTGTGTGAGTATAAACGCTTTAAAAATTTTAGAGAGTGTTAAGCACATAGATTTATAGACAATTTGAAAAATTTATTGAATTCATTGAAATCTTTAAATTCTCTATTCATCTTAAATGTATAAAATGAATTGATTTTTCAAAATTAATAAACTTATGGTTCGGCAATTTCATATTTTTTGTAATTTTGTAATTTCACAAATTGTCAAAGTGCCTTTGAAATTTCCGAACTGTATAAACTCTAAACTTTAAAAATTATCTGTGATTTTCAAACAACCCTTTAAAATCTCTCATTTTTTTTAAATTCATCACACTCTAAACGTCTTAAAACTTTTTTAAATTGTCAAAATTATTAAAATTACCAATTCCCACAAAAAAGAAGTTAATTCAATTTTCAAAATTGATAATCTGATAAACTCAATGTCTTATAAATTTAAATTTTGTAAACCCTTTACTCTCTAAACAATCTATACTTCCAAATTCTTTAAACTGTATACTCTCTAAGCTCGCATAATACTCTAAACTCTCTTTTAGAATTACTAATCTTTTTAAACTTTTAAGCTCTCTAAACTCTTACACTATTTAAACTACCTTAATTTTTTAAACTCTCTGAATCATATAAGCTTATCGAGTTTATTATTATATTAAATATTTCAGTCTCTTTCAACTTTATAAACTAAACTCTCAAAATCCTCGAAACACTTTTAACTTTCTCACTAAACTCTCTAAATTGTGTTCGCTTATTGTCTACTTTGATAACTTGACTCTTGACTTAACTATTTGTTAATTTTCATTAAACCTAACTAAATTAAATTTTTCATTAACATTATATTCGTTGGTTAGTTAGTTCGATCTATTATTATTTGGAAATGTTCATTACTATTTTTAATTATACTGTTTGTTTTTGTTAACATTTCTTTCAAATAAAATTTGGTACAAAATCAAAATCTCTTTTATTTTATTATATTTATTACACTGAATTGAAAAATTCACTATGTTTTAACCACAAATATTCAATTATTTGTGGTTAAAACATAGTGAATTTTTCAATTCAGTGTAAGTATGGATTACCACGTAGTAACGGTCGCAACAATTCTCTTTATTAATTTTGTTATTATTAATATTATAATTAAACTCTCAAAATTAACAAAACTCTGAAACTCTCAGGCTGTCAAAACTCTCAAAATTCTGAAACTCTCAAACTGTAAAAATTCTCACAACACTCAAAACTCTCTAAACTCTCAATATTCTCAAAACTCTAAAACTCTAAAATCTTTGTAAACTCTAAACTTTTAAAACTCTCAAAACCGTTTTAACTCCCAAAATCATATAAACTATCCAGAAAATCTATACACACTAAACGCTTTAAACTCTCTAAATTTTAAACATCCTAAACTGTCAAAAGATTTAACTTTAGAAACTCATTACATTTTTAATTCTTTAAACACTTTCAACCTTTACAATTTTTAAAATATTACGTTTACAATTGTTTTATTTTAAATTTAACAATTTTAATTTTTACAGTTTAAATTTTCTAAATTATAGGTTTCAAGCTTTAGATCACCGAAAAAAATATCTATCAAAATAAATAATTAATTGTGGAGGCTTTCACTCTCTCTCAAAAACTCTTAAAATCCATCAAACAATTGTATTGATAATTCTTTAAAAAGTTAACTCAATTTTCAAAACTGATAAATTTGTTGTTTCATTAATTCAAACTTTTCAACTTGTACACCCCCAAAAGCACCCTCTGAACTATCTAGACTTACGAAATTACTAAATTTTCTAGAATTTTAAGCTCTATAAATACTAGATGTGCTGAATGTTTAATTCCTTTAATTCTTTAGATTCTCTGAATCATATAAATTCCATAAAGATCAAAACACTTTAAACTCTCAAAACTTTGTATTTGTATTTGTATTAATTTATTTATCCAACATGCTTACATAATTATTCCTAAATAAAACGTAATCCTATAAGTATTCACGATAATTTTGAACGCACATGGAAAGGCTTGAAACTTCCGAAACTCAAAGCTATCAAATCTGCCAAAACTTTTTAATCTCTCTAAACACTCTAAACTCTCTGAACCCTCTAAACTTTCCAAACTCTAAACTCTCTACAATCTCTAAATTATCAATACTGGCAAAACTCTCAAATCTCTCCGAACGGTCAAACTCCCTAAACTATCAAAACTGTCAAATTTCTCAAAACTCTCTCTTAACTCTCTAAGCCATATAAACATTTCAAACTCTCTACAACAATACTCTTAAAACAAAAAATCTTTAAACTCTCAATCTCCAAAAAACCACTCTAAACTAATCAAACAATCGAAACACTCTAAACTTTAACAGTTCTAAACTGTCAACATTTTCAAAACCTTCAAAACTTATTAAACTATTTAAATTTTTAATTCTCTAAACACTTAAAACTCTTAGAATTTTTACAATTACTACAATTCTTTATCTCAAGTACAAAATTTATTTTGATATTATATTTGATATTATAGGATCACCCAAAAAAAATCTCTCTTTAAACACTTTAAATTCTCTATTTTTCAATTTATAACATTATTAAAAATACCCATTTATTGTAATGTAAATTTAAAACAAAGTTAATTCAAATTTCAAAATTGATAAATTGGTAAATTCATTGTTTTATAAATTCAAATTTTAAACTAACTTTCTGAACTCTCTAAACAATCTATACTCTTAAATTCCCTACACTCTAAACATTTACCATTATCTAAACTCATTAAACTTTTTACATTCCTAAAAGCACTCTCTAAACAATCTAGGAATCTTTAAGCTAATTTTAAGCTAACTAAATACTTTCTAGATCATAAAAACATATTAAATTTTTCAATCTCTTTCAACTTTCTACACTAAACTCTCAGAACGCTCGAAACACTTGCAACTCTCTCTCTCTAAACTCTAAAAAATCTCGAAACTCTCAAAAAAAGAATTTTTTTTTCAACTCTCTAAACTCTTTGCAATCTCTAAAATGGCAATACTCTCTAAACTCTCAAATCTCACGAAACTGTCAATTGTTTTAACTCTCTAAACTTTCTACGATCTCTAAACTGCCAATACTCTAAAAAAACTCTCAAAATTGTCAACTTTTTGACTCTCTAAACTCTTAAAACTGTCAAATCTTTCAAAACTCTCTAACCTTTCTAAACTCTCCAAAACTTCTAAACTCTTTACAATCTTTAAACTTTAAAACTCATAAAACCCTTTAAACTCTCTAACTTTCTAAACTCACTTAACTTTTTAAACTCCAAAAACCCTCTAACTGTCGAAATTCTCCAAATGTTTTAAACTCTCTAAACTTTAAACTTTTTGAGCTGTCAAAAATTTCAAAATCTTCTAAACTCACTGAACATTTTAAATTTTTAATTCTATAAACACTGAAAACTTTTTCAATTTTTACAATCATTTAAATTATCTCAAGTACAAAATTTATTTTGATTACAAATTACGCATTTTATGAAATGCTCTAATTAATAGAAAATAATTCAATTTTCAAAATTTAATGTTTACATTTTTTAATATCAATTTTAATTTTTACTAACTAAATACTTTCTAGATCATAAAAACATATTAAATATTTCAAACTCTTTCAACTTTCTAAACTAAACTCTCATAACGCCCGAAACACTTGCAACTCTCTCTTTCTAAACTCTAAAAAATCTCAAAACTCTTAAAACTCTCGAAATTCTCAAATCTCTCAAAACAGCAATTTGTTATACCTCTCTAAACTGTCTACAATCTCTAAACTGAAAATACTCTCTAAACTCTCAAAACTGCCAATTGTTTTAACTCTCTAAACCTTCTGAACTCTCCAAACATTCTACAATCCCTAAACTGCCAATACTCTAAAAACTCACAAATCTCTCAAACGTGTCAATTTGTTGACTCTCTAAACTCATAAAACTCTCGAAACTGTTAAATCTTTCAAACTCTCCAAACCTTCTAAACTCTTTACAATCTTTAAACTGTCAGTGCTCTCAAAAATCACTGAGTAAATACTTTCTAGATCATAAAAACATATTACATTTTTCAATCTCTTTCAACTCTCTAAACTAAACTCTCAGAACGCTCGAAACACTTGCAACTCTCTCTCTCTCTGTAAACTCTAACAAATCTCAAAACTTTGGAAATTTTCAAATCTCTCAAAACAGTAATTTTTTCTAACTCTCTACAATCTCTAAACTGTCAATTGTTTTAATTCTCTAAACCCTATAAACTTTCTAAAAATTCTACAATCTCTAAACTGACAATACTCTAAAAACTCTCAAATCTCTCAAAATTGTCACTTTTTTGACTCTCTAAACTCATAAAACTCTCAAAACTGTCAAAAATCTCTAAGCTCTCTAAACTTTCCAAACCTTCTAAACTCTTTACAATCTTTAAACTGCCAGTGCTCTCAAAAATCACTGATTAAATACTTTCTAGATCATAAAAACATATTAAATTTTTCAATCTTTTTCAACTTTCTAAACTAAACTCTCAGAACGCTCGAAACACTTGCAACTCTCTCTCTAGAAACTCTAAAAAATCTCAAAACTCTCGAAATTTATAAATCTCTCAAAACAGTAATTTTTTCTAACTCTCTACAATCTCTAAACTCTCAAATCTCTTAAAACTGTCAATTGTTTTAACTCTCTAAACCCTATAAACTCTAGAAACATTCTACAATCTCTAAACTGACAATACTCTAAAAACTCTCAAATCTCTCAAAATTGTCATTTTTTGACTTTCTAAACTCATAAAACTCTCAAATCTTTCAAAACTCTCTAACCTCTCTAAACTCTCCAAACCTTCTAAACTCTTTACAATCTTTAAATTGTCAGTACTCTCAAAACTCTTTAAACTCTGTAACTTTATAAACTCACTAAACTTTTTAAACTCCTTTAAACTATCCAAACATCGGAAACACTCCAAACGTTTAAAACTCTCTAAACTTTAAACTTCTTGATCTGTCAAAAATTTCAAAATATTCTAAACTCATTAAATTAAATTTTTAATTCTCTAGGTACTGGAAATTCTTACAAAATGTATTTTTATTACAAATTGTATATTTTATGATATGCTCTAATGAGATCAAATAATTCAATTTTCAAAATGTATGTTTATAAATGTTTTTATCTCAAATTTAAAAATTTTAATTTCTGCAGTTTAAAATTTTTAAATTATGGGTTCTTTGTTTTAAATTCCAAAGTTTAGAAAATTAAAATTAAGGTAACATCGCGTAAAAGATCGCTTGAAATTCTTTAAATTCTCTATTTTGCATTTATAAACTGATTAAAATTACAAAAACTGTCAAAACTTTACGAATTATTAAAAAGTATAGTTTCCACGTTTTGAACGCCAAAATTCAGAAGATTAAACATGTATAATACCTCCTCTTTATTGCAAATTTCATAAGTTCATAATTTGTAAACCCTTCTAATTTCTCTCAATGTTGATTTATTTTGTATTTTTTTTTTGCTAATGTACATAGAGAGAATCCCTTCAAAGTCAAAGTTATTATTATTATAAACAATGTACACTCTTGAATTATTTAAACACTAAACACTTGAAATTATATAAACTCATTAAACTCCCAGAAGCACACTCTGAACTATTTAGGCTCACTTAACACTCTAAAATGACCAATATTTTTAGACTTTTAAGCTCTCTAAACTGTAAACACGCTCTCAACTGTTTAAACTTAACTTTTTAGAATTTCCAAATTATTTAACCTCTATAAACATTTTAAATATTTCAATCTCTTTCTTCAACCTTTATAATCACCCAAAACACTCAAAATTTTCAAAACTCTAAACTCTAAAAACTCAAAAAATTCTAAAGACTCTAAAAACTCTAAAATCTCAACACTCAAAACTGCCTAAACTTGCTCTAAACTTTAATAATCTGGCAATATAAAAAAAACTGACAATCTTACAGTTAGTGTAAAACTGTCAGATTGTCAGTTTTTTTTCTATTTCTATTCAGTTTTTTTGATCATAAAGCATAACAGATTTTATGATAAGCAAATATACTCACAAAAAATATTTTTTTGTTTTGTTTTGAGCACCTTTTACGAAAATATATCTTCTTTTATTGTTTAAATGATTGGAGGGTGTATTAGAGGAAACCCACCCACCCTAAATGTTTATTTAATTTAAGTTACAAGCAGAACTTATGGTTTTTACTTTCACTATATAGAATATATATGGAAAGTATTGTTTTCGTGAAGGAAAATGTCTTCCTCAAAAAGGAATGATTCGATTGAAATGAAACTTTAAACTTAAGGTTTTATCGCTTTGTAAATGGAAAAGTAGAGAATTTAAAAAGTTTTTTATTTGTGAAGAATAATGTATAACGAAGTAGAAGCCTCCACCGTTAATAGTTTTTTCAAAATTGATTTTAATTACAAATTACACATGTTATGATATGCTCTAATTAAAAAGAATTAAGTCCTTAAAATTCAATGTTTACAAATAAAATTTCCAAATTAAAGAATTTCAATTTTCACAGTTAAAATTATCTCCTGAAGCTCTTTAAATTGTCTATTTTCTATTAAAATTTGTAAACCCTTCAAAACTTTTGAACTCTCTAAACAATCTACACTTGCGAATTCTTTAATCTTTAAACATTTAACGTGATATTTAAGCTGCTAAAAGCACTCGCTAAACTATCTAGGCTCACTTAATACTCTAAACTCTATAGAATTACTAAATATATAGACTCTTTAAACTCTGAGCATGCTCTCAACTATTTAAACTTTCTTAATTTTTAAGAAATTCTGAATTATATAAACTCTATTAATATTTTAGATATTTCAATTTCTTTTAACTTTTCTAAACTCTAAACTCTTTCAACCTCCGAAAATAGTACCTTCTAGAATTACTAAATTTTTAGACTTTTAAGCTCTCTAAACTCTAAACATGCTCTTAATTGTTTAAACTTTCTTAACTTTATTAGAAATTCTGAATTGCATAAACTTTATAAACGTTTTAAATATTTCAATCTCTTTCAATTTTCTAAACTCTAAACTATGAGTATCTAAACACATTAAACCCATTAAACTCTCAAAACTTCAAAAACTCTTAAAGCTATTTAGACTCCCTAAACCCTATAAACTATCTAAACAATCGAAACACTCAAAACACTTCAAACGTTTAAAGCTTTAAACTTCCTAAACTGTCAACTTTTTAAAACTCTTTAAACTTTGAATTCTGAAAACAAACTGATTTTATTATAAGCGAATTTATTCACAATTTCTACAATCATCTTTATTCTGTTTTGAGCAACTTTTATTACAAAAATCTTGTGTTAAAGTTTAAATAATTGAAGGGTGAGTAAGAGGCCGTCCACCCACCCTATATAGAGTTTCTAAATACTTTGAAATAGTCTAAAATTCTATAATTTTTGATTCTAGAAGAATTTGAAGATTCAATTCTGTAATGTTCAATAGTTTCAAATAATTTCGAAATTACTTATCTAAAAATCTAGAATTAGTGATTCTGAAAAAAAAAAAAACTAAATTTTATAACCTTGAATATGATTTTTAAAATGGGCTAAAATTTTAGAAGCTCTGATTCTAGAAACCGTTGAAAGCTAAATTCTACGATTTTCAATTCTCTTATAATCCTAGAGTTTATATATATTTTATATGGTCTAAAACAGAAACAAATTCTAAAAGCATTTTACAACTGTATTCTTCACCAAGTTTCTCAATCTACGATTGTAAAACGGTCTATAAGCTTAGAAATTTCGAATTCTATAAATATTTTGATCCTGAATAGGATTAATATTTTTGAATCCTTGCGTTTATAGATATTTTAATGGTTTATAATTTTGGAATTTAATTTTGAATATATTTTACAAAAATAAATTTCATTATTATTAAATTATTAAATAAATATTAGGCATTAAAAAAATCTTACAATTTAATAAATTACAATCATATCGAGTTTCGAAATATTTTAAAATTGGCTTAACTTCAAGAATTTCTGACGTAGAAACATTTAAAATCTAAATTCTGCTCTTCAATTATGTTTCTATAAATCCTAGGTTTTTAAATTGTTCTGAACATTTTCCTGAAAAAAATTTCAATGTGAATGATGATTTATCAAAAATACACTTAAAAACAATGCTTTAAGCTTAAATTTATGTTTATATGTAGGGTGGGTGGATGTGTGTAAGATGTCTGACTTCTTGAAGCATTTCAGAGCTAATTAACTAAATTCTATAATCGTTAATATTTTTCTGACAATCCACAAAATTATAAATAGTCTAAAATCATCTAAAATCATACAAATTTTGAAGATAAATTTTATATTTTTTGAACCTAGAGTCTAAAAAAAATAAGATTGTCTTAAATTCTCTAAATATACTAATTCAAGAAACATTTGAAAGCTAAGATTTATGATTAAATTCTTATAATCGAAAAGTTTCTAAATATTTTTAAATTTTCTAAAACCCTAAAATGCTTTTAGATTTTTAAGCTGAATTGTATGAACCTAAAAAAATGTTGCAATCCTAGAAATTCTAAATACTTTAAAATAGTCTGAAGTTAATAATTTTTGATTCTAGAAGAATTTTAATAATCAATTCTGTAATGTTCAACATTCATATTAGAATTACTGATTCTGAAATAAAATTAAGCTAAATTCTATAAACTTGAATAGGTGTCTTTTAAATGGGATACAATTTTTAAAGCTCTGATTTTAGAAGCCGTTGAAAGCTAAATTCTACGATTTTCTTATGATCCTAGAGTTTATGTATATTTTTACATAGTCTAGAACAGAAAAATTTCTGATTCTCATAGCATTTTGCAACTAAATTCTATATTCTTAAAAATTCCTACAACTATCTAAACTAATTAAACTTGTTAAGCGTCTAAAATCACTCTCTAAACTATCTAGGCTCACTTAATACTCTGAACTTTAGAATTTTTAATTAGAATTTTTAAGCTCTCTAAATACTAGAAGTGCTCTAAACTGTTTAAACTTCTTTAATTGTTTAGACTCTCTGAATTATATAAACCCTATAAATATGTTTAATATTTCATCATCTCTTTCAACTTTCTAAATTAAACTCTCAAAACGCTCGAAACACTTGCAACTCTCTCTCTAAACTCTCAAAACTCTCGAAAATTGTAACTTTTTCTAACTCTTTAAATCCTTTAAACTCTCTACAATCTCTAAACTGTCAATACTCTCTAAACTCTCAAATGTCTCAAAACTGGCAACCTCTAAAAACTGACAATATTTTTAACTCTCTAAACCCTCTAAACTCATCAAACTTTCTACAATCTTTAAAGTGCCAATACTCTCAAATCTCTCAAAATTGTAGAATGTTTAACTCTCCAAACTCTTAAAACTCTTAAAACTGTATAGTCTTTTAAAACTCTCTAAACTTTTTGAGTTCTCTAAACTCACTGAACCCTCTAAACTCTCCAAATTTTCTTAACTCTCCACAATCTCTTAACTGTTAGTACTCTCAAAACTAAAAAAACCCTTCAAAACTCTCTAATTTTTTAAACTCACTAAACTATCTAAACAACCGAAACACTCCAAACATTTAAAACTCTCTAAACTTTAAACTTCTTGAGCTGTCAAAAATTTCAAAATATTCTGAACCCATTAAATTAAATTTTTAATTCTCTAGACACTGGAAATTCTTACAAAATTTATTTTTTATTACAAATTATACATTTTATGGTATGCTCTAATTAAATAAAATAATTCAATTTTCAAAATGTATGTTTACCATTTTAATTTTTACAGTTTAAAATTTTTTAATTACGGGTTCCTTATTTTAAATTGCAAAGTTTAGAAGATTAAAATTAAAGTAACATGGCCTAAAAGATTATCTCTTCAAACTCTTTAAATTCTCTATTTTGCATTTATAAAGTGATTAAAATTACAAAAACTTACAAAACTCTCAAAACTTTAGGAACTATTATAGAATATAGGTTCCACGTTTTGAATGCCAAAATTCAGAAGATAACACTCCTAAAAATCTTCCTTTAAGAGTTTTAACTCTTATTTTTTTTTTTTTGTTATGAAATTTACAATTAATTGGTAATTTTGATCACTTTAAAATTACCAATTTATTGTAAATTTCATAAATTCATATTTTGTAAACCCTTTAAACTCTATGAACTATCTAAACAATGTACACTCTTGAATTCTTTAAACTCTAAACACTTAAAATTATCTAAGCTCATTAAACTCCCAGAAGGCTCACTTAATACTCTAAACTCTCTAGAATTACTACTCTTTTTAGACTTGTAAGCTCTCGAAACTTTAAACATGCTCTCAAGAGTTTAAACTTAAATTTTTGGAATTTCCAAATTATTTAAACTCTATAAACATTTTAAATATTTCAATCTCTTTCTTCAACTTTTAAAATCCCCCAAAACACTCAAAATGTTTAAAACTCAAAACTCTAAAAACTCTTAACAATCAAAATTCTCAACACTCTAAAAACTCTTAAAACTGCTTAAACTTGCAAAAACCCTCTAAACCATCTAAAAAAGAACTCTAAACTCTCTAAACTTTAAACTGTCAAAAGTTTGAAAATTTTGACAAATTGACAAGTTGATAGGCAAAAAGACCTATGGTCGATAGCCTTTTGACAAATTAATACATTAACACCTCATTCATTATTCATAATTCCAATGTAAATATGTACAAAATTTGTCAATAAATATATGCTACTACTGACAAGTTGATAATCTGACAATATAAATATTGTCAAAAAACAACTGACAATCTGACAGTTTGGCACTATTCTATCCAGTTTTCTTGGTCATAAAACAAAACTGATTTTATGATAAGCAAATATACTCACAAAAAGATATTTGTATTTTTTTTGGTTTGAGCAACTTTCACGAAAATATATCTTCTATTATTGCTTAAATGATTGAGGAAATCCACCCACCCTAAATGTTTATTTAATACAAGTTACAAGCAGAGCTTTTGGTTTGTTAAATTATAAATACGAATGTTAAGAATTTTAAATAATTTAAAAAAAACAGTGTTTGAATTGAACGTTAATGAATTATGTAGGGTGGGTGGATGTTTAGGATAGTGGACACCCACCCACCCTCTCTAAAGTAAAATTTATTCTAAAATAAACAAATATACTCATATTTAAATAATAGAAAACCCAAAAAATGTTATCTTGAACAAATTATTTACGATATTAATGATTATAAAGAGGCCTGTGTAATTATTCACCTTGACATTGCATATTGTTCGAACATCAGGAAGCTTATCAGAGAAGTGAAAGTAATTATCGGCACCCTCATCCACGTCCACATCTAGAGAGTGAGCAATTAATCTCTAGAACGTCGTCGGCACCACTCTCCGTTTCGAAATTTATTTTACATATTAGAAGCCTGATATTAATTATACCGTAATCATTAATTACTACCTTTCACAACCGGCAATAAGATGTGTTAAATATTAAATTTAATAACACGTTTTCGATTAACGAACAACAAACAGAATCGACTGATAAAATATATTAAAAAGACGAGAAAAGTTATGCATAAAAATTTTGTTCATTTGGCGATGTATATTGTAACTTCAGACATTTCTTGCGTCATGACAACTAGCGGAGTTCTTTATTTTCTTAAACATGCAAATGCTACAGTGTACGCACACATAGCTAAAACTGGACATGTTAGCACACATCCAGCGACTACTCTATTCGTCAACGCTCCGCACGGTGTAAACGAATATCTCCATTACTTATTGAAACAATTATTTCACTACAGAATACAACGACGAAAATAAATTGTGTCGTAGTTTTAATAAAATTCATTGTGGTAGGTTTAATAACATTCTACAAAATTACAAGAATTGTCTATATTCAGGAGCGTATTGTTTGTATCAATAATGTAAATACGTTCCCTGTTTACTCATCGTTTACATTCACTCAAGGCTGTGTGGAATTGCAAATTTATATTGTCTATGTCTGGGTATTACAAAAAAAAACGCAAACACTCTGTGCAAATCTCTCTCTGTCTGTCCGTGTAGCTTTACTGTTACATCAGATACATTTAGCATCGTTAATGAAGTTGGCCACGAAACTCGATTCGACATCACCTCACGGACAATGAGCGTGACGACAAAAGGAAACGTCCGACGAATGAATATTTAGTTTATGACACTCATCTCCAATGCTGAATCTCCTATGATTCAGCATTAATTATTATTGCTATTTAACTGTTCTTGGTTAATAATGGCTTCGGTTAATCATTTGTTTTATCGTTAAGATTGTTTTGAATGCTTTTGAAAATTTTGATCAAAATCGTTGAATAGATTTTCCTGAAAATTCATTGAAACAAATTGGAAATACATGTTGTGAGTTATTAATAAGTTTGATGCCAAATTTTGGAAAAACTAATGACAGAATGGTTTCAGTTTGTCATTTGTTTCATCGTTAGGATTGTTTTGAATGCTTGTAAAAAATTTGATCAAAATCGTTTAATAGATTTTCCTGAAAATTCATTAAAACTAATTGGGAATACATGTTGTTAATTATTAATAAGTTTGATGCAAAATTTTAGCAAAACTAATAGCAGGATAGTTTCAGTTTCTCATTTGTTTAATAGCTAAATATGTTTTGGATGTTTTTAGAAAAATTCAGCAAAATCGTTATTAAATTTTTGTGAAAATTCTTGAAAACTAATTGGAAATGCATGTTGCGAATTATTTCTAAGTTTGATGATTATTTTTGGAAAAACTAATGCCAGCATGGTTTCAGTTAGTCATTTATTTCATCGTTAAGTTTGTTTTGAATGCTTTTGAAAAATTTGATCAAAATCGCGTAATAGATTTTCCTGTAAATTCATTAAAACTAATTGGGAATACATGTTGTGAATTATTAATAAGTTTGATGCAAAATTTTAGCAAAACTAATGGCAGAATGGTTTCAGTTTGTCATTTGTTTAATAGCTGTATATGTTTCGGATGTTTTTAGAAAAATTGAGCAACATCGTTATTAAATTTTTGTGAAAATTCTTGAAAATTAATTGGGAATGCATGTTGCGAATTATTTCTAAATTTGATGATTATTTTTGGAAAAACTAATGATAGCATGGTTCCAGTTTGTCATTTGTTTCATCGTTAAGATTGTTTTGAATGCTTTTGGAAAATTTGATCAAAATCGCTTAATACATTTTCCTGAAAATTCATTAAAACTAATTGGAAATACATGTTGTGAATTATTAATAAGTTTGGTGAAAAATTTTGGAAAAACTACTAGCAGAATGGTTTCAGTTAGTCATTTGTTTAATAGATGAATATGTTTTGAATGTTTTTAGAAAAATTCATCAAAATCGGTATTAAATTTTTGTGTAAATTCTTGAAAATTAATTGGGAATGCATGTTACGAATTATTACTAAGTTTGATGATTGTTTTTGGAAAAACTAATGATAGCATGGTTTCAATTAGTCATTTTTTTCATCGTTAAGATTGTTTTGAATGCTTGTAAAAAATTTGATCAAATATGAGTATTTTTGTAAAAAATTATCAAAATCCTTTCAAAGAGAAAAGTTTTTTCCGTCAGAAATTTCCAAACAAAAAACTAAAAACTGTTATTTTTTTCAAATTGCAGATTACATCACTAAAATCATCTTGAGAAGGAAGGTAGAATTGCCTTAACAGATTATCTCTATATGGCTAAATAAGAGAGATAAGAAAATATTAAAATTCGCTATTTTGATCGAAAAAATCTGAAGAATTATTTGAAAATTTATGAATAAATCTTTAATATTTATAGATAATTATTAACCACTTAAAAAAAGCACTTATTGTTCTCTAATCTATCCAAATAGAATTTTTTTATTAATCAGTCACTTGATAATGACCGTCAAAAGTCGAAACTTAAGTCGTACAAATTGTAATATATTTATATATTATAATAAATTATAGTGGTTAAAAACATAGTAAGTGTTTTATTCATTGTTCATTATGAATTACCACATAGTAACGGTCGCAACCATCATTATGATTTAATCAGAGATTTTCAAAATTTGAAAAAACGACAAAAAAATCTTAAAACTTTTGTTTTTCGAAAGTTACAGATTACATTGCTAAAATATTCGTGAGAAGAAAAGTAAATTGCCCTCCACAGATTATCTCTATGTGTCCAAAAAGGAGAGAGAGAGAAAGAGAGAAAAAAAATATCAAAATACGTTTTTTTATCAAAGAATTGTTTGGAAATTTAAGAAAATATTTTTAATGTTTATAGATAATTATCATCAACTAAAAAAGAGGAATCGATTGCAATAGTTATTTTGTTCTAAACTATTCAGATAGAAAAGTTTTTTTCACTTTTTTGTCGAAATTACAGATTACATCGATAAAATCATCTTGGGTAGAAAAGTAGATTTACCTTAACATATTATCTCTATGTAAATAAAAGATAGAAAGAAATAACAAAATTCGTTTTTTTGATCGAAGAAATCTTAAGAATTATTTAGAAATTTATGAGTAATTCTTTAACGTTTATAGATAATTATCATCAACTTAAAAAGAGAAATAAATTGTAGTAGTAATTTTTCCTTAAACTATACAAATTAGAAAAGTTTTTTTTGTCAGAAATTTCCAAAATTTGAAAAGCAACAGAAAAATCAGAAAACTTTTATTTTCGAAAATTACAGATTCCATCGCTAAAATCAGCTTGAAAAGAAGTTGATTTGATTAAACAGATTATCTATGTATGCACAAATAAGATAAAGAAGGAAATATTATAATACGTTTTTTTTATGGATACATCTGAAGAATTATATGGAAATTTATGAGCAAATTTTTAATGTTTATAGATAATTATCATGGATTTAAGAAGAGAAATCAATTGCAGCAGTAATGTTGCCCTAAACTATCCAAATAGAAATGTTTTTTTTCAATCAGAAACTTTCAAAATTTGAAAAGCGTTCAAAAAAAAAACTGAAAACTTATTTTTTTCAAAAATTAAAGGTTATATCACTAAAATCACCTTGAGAAGAAAATTAGATTTGAATTAACAGATTATTTTTATGTGTCCAAATAAGGTAGGGAAAAATATATCAAAATACTTTTTTTTATTAGAGAAATGTGAAGAATTATTTGAAAATTTGTCAGCAAATATTTAATATTTATAGATAATTAATAACAACTTAAGAAGAGTAAATAAGAGATAGAAGGAAATAACAAAATTCGTTTTTTTGATCGAAGAAATCTGAAGAATTATTTGTAAATTTATGAGTAAATCTTTAAAGTTTATAGATAATTACCATCAACTTAAAAAGAGAAATAAATTGCAGTAGTAAATTTTCCTTAAACTATACAAATTAGAAATGTTTTTTTTTCAATCAGAAACTTTCAAAATTTGAAAAACGTTCCAAAAAAACTGAAAACTAATTTTTTCAAATATTAAAGATTACATCACTAAAATCATCTTGAGAAGAAAATTAGATTTGACTTAACAGATTATTTTTATGTGTCCAAATAAGGTAGGGAAAAATATATCAAAATACTTTTTTTTAATCAAAGAAATGTGAAGAATTATTTGAAAATTTGTGAGCAAATATTTAATATTTATAGATAATTAATAACAACTTAAGAAGAGTAATTAATTACAACAGTTATTTTTTCCCTAAACTATTCAAATAGAAAAGTTTTTTTCAATCAGAAACCTTCAAAAATTTGAAAAGCGTTCCAAAAAATCTGAAAACTTATTTTTTCAAAAATTAAAGATTACATCACTAAAATTATCTTGAGAAAAAATTTAAATATATCAAAATACTTTTTTTATCAAAGAAATGTGAAGAATTATTTGGAAATTTATGAGTGAATCTTTAATGTTTATAGATAATTATTAACAACTTAAAAAGATGAACCAATTGCAACAGTTATTTTTCAGTAAACTATGCAAACAGAAAAGGTTTTTTTAGTCAGAAATGTCCAAAATACGAAAAACGAAAAACATTTTTTTTTTCGAAAATTACAGATTACTTCACTAAAATCAACTTGAAAAAAATAGTAGATTGGCTTTAGGCTTTAACAGATTCTCTTTATGTGTCCAAATAAGAGATAGAGAGAAAAAAATATTAAATTACATTTTTTTTTTGATCGACGAAACTTGTAGAATTATTTGGAAATTTATGGGTAAATCTTTAATGTTTAAAGATAATTATTAACATCTTAAGAAGAGGATCCAATTGTCGCAGTTATTTTTTTCTAAACCATCCAAATAGGAAAGTATTTTTCAGTCAGAAGTTTACAAAATTTGAAAAACAACTAAAAAAATCTGCAAAATAAAGGCGAATTGTGTGAATTAAGAGTGTTGCTTAAAAAATGTATATTAAATTTTTTAATTGAAATATAAATATGTATGTAGGGTGGGTGGGTGGCTTCTATTCCACAATTCAATCAATAAAACATAAGCAAGATTTTATGTGAAGTTATAATTGCCACGAGAAAGATGAATTATATCAAAAATTTCCACGAGTATTTATCTTTTCGTTAAGAAATCTTCCTTAAAATCCTTGATGATGTTATAATAACTGGAGGGTGGGATAGTTGCCACCCACCCACCTTACATGTTTTGTTTAACTCAAGCTGCAAATAATGTTGAAGTCTTCGAAAACCAAGAATCAATTGTGAATGTTTAAAAAAATCTATAGCAAAGCTTTTAATTAAAGTATAAATATATTTAAGAAATATGTAGGGTGGGTGGGTGATCCAGTTTTTTTTAGACTTTTAGAGAGACTTTCACTAAGAAAAAATTCTGTTGATGTTTAAATAATTGGAGGGTGCGATAGAGGATACCCACCCACTCTACTTATCTATTTTAATTTAGTTATAAACAAGCAATTTTTTAAATATTTCGGAATCTAAAAACCCTCAAAAAAGATATAGCATGAAATAGGAAAAAAAATTAAATGAAGAGAAATTATTTAAAAATTTTATAACCATGAAAGAAGGGTTTCAAAATTATATATTTGACAATTTAAAAGAAAAAATCTGAAAGATAAAGTTAGGATAAAGTAAGAAATAATCAAAATTTCCGAAAACAAGTTGATGGTAAATTCTTCAAATCTGAAAGTAAATATTATAAGCCTCTAAAATATTTTTCATAATTACAGAAACATATTTCCGAAATATTCTATTAGATAGGGCAAGAAAAGTCGGGACGAAAATGATGATCAGATAGATTTTTTTACAAATATAAAACAATAATTGCTTAAAAATTCTGATGATATATCAAGAAATAATGAAGAAGAAAAAAATAATAAATTCTTTGAATTGCTAGAAATGAGAAATTGAGAGAAATTTCTGGAAATCTCCATTAATAGGCAAACTTCATAGAAAATTATTTGAAAATTTAGGGTGTATTTTTAGCACCCAAGGAGAAAATTCCCCCAATGTGGAATTTCTTGAAAATTTTGAATTTTTAAAGTTAGAAACTGTGAAAAGTCTTTGAAAAATATAATCGAAATTTATCCACGGCGATGACCCTTGATGATGTAACTGGAGGGTGGGATAGTAGGCACCCACCCACCCAACATATTTTGTTTAACTTAAACTACAAAAAGTGTTGATGTCCTGAAAAACTAAAAATGATACTAAAGATTTAAAAGAAATCTATATCCTTTAAATGGAGTATAAATATAAATGTAGGGTGGGTAAGTGTCCTCTATCCCACAATCCTAACAGTAAAACTTAAGCAAGAATTTATTTTTAGTTATAATTGCCACCAGAAAGATTAATTCAATCAGAAATTTCCACGAATATTTAACTTTCCGTCAACAAATATTCCCAAAAACCTTGATGATGTTATAAAAACTGAAGGATGGGATAGTGGACACCCACCCACCCTACATATTTTGTTTAACTTTAGCTACAAAAAGTGTTGATGTCCTGGAAAATCAAAAATGCCACAATCCAAACAGAAAAAATATAAGCAAGATTTTATGTGTAATTATAATTACCACGAAAAAGATGAGTGCAATAATTTAAACGAATATTTTTATCATTTCGTTAAAACATATTTCCAAAAAACCTTGATGATGTTATAATAAATGGAGCGTGGGATAGTAGGCATCCACCCACTCTACATATTTTGTTTAACTTAACCTACAAAAAGTGTTGATGTCCTCGAAGACAACTAACGCAATTGTGAGTGTTGTTTAAAGAAACCTACACCAAAAATTTTAAATTGATGCATTAAAAATTTATGCAGGGTGGGTGGGTGTCCTCTATCCTATAATCTAAACAGGAAAACATTAGCATTTATGTGTAGTTATCTTTTATAATAATAAATAATATAATTCGTTAACAAATCTTTCCAAAAACCCTTGATGATGTTATAATAATTGAAAGGTGGGATAGTGACCACCCACCCACCCTACAAATTTTGTCTAACTCAAGCTACAAAAAGTTTTGATGTCCTGGAAAACCAAAAATGCAATTGTGAATGTTTTAAAAGAAATCTATATCAAATCCTTTAATTGAAGTATAAATATATATGTAGGGTGGGTGGGTATCCTCTATCCCACAATCCAAGCAGTAAAACATAAGCAAAAATGTATGTGTAATTATAATTACCACGAGAAATATTAATTCAATTAAAAATTTCCACGAATATTTATCTCTTCGTTAACAAATCTTCCCAAAAACTCTTGATGATGTTATAATGACTAGGGGATGCGATAGAGGCCACCCTCCCACCCTACATATGACAAAAACTTTAATCACTACTACATTTTTGATTTTCAAAAATTTACAGCAAAATTAGCGTTGGTTTTTTAAAAGAAACCAAAAAATTTCGAAGTAGTTAAGGTAAAACTATGGGTGTGTGATTGGTTTTAAACTCATTCTTCATTATTATATTATTAAGAACAATTTTTAAACACAAATTGCGTAAAGAAAAATATCCATTCAATAAAAATTATAAATATTGATTTAATTAATTGTTTTTTAATTACTGTTTGGAGGTTTTGAGTAGGTCCACCCACCCAGCATTAAAAATTTTAATTGCCTCTACTGATATTGTTTGTTTCTTAAAAAATTGTCAGCAGAGTTCGTTTTAGAATTTTAAATACATTTAAATGAAACGAGAGTTTCTGATAGAGATTTTGCAAAATACTAAATTCAATTTAACTAATTAGATAGTCAAGAAATATACACTTTAATTATTACTTTCTAGGATCTTTCAGTTTGCGAGATTTTTCTAAAACTAAAACTTGTCAGCAAATTATCGTTCAGATTTTTAAAATCTTCTAATTTTAATGATTCATTTTTTTTCATATAAGCGAAATATATTTTTTCAGAAAATTTTCTCCAAATTTGCAAAAATTTTCTAAAATTTTTAAACCAGTCCGGGTTTTTCTAACTTTTTATGAGATATTTCAAAGAAATTCTTTTCCAGGTTAAAAGGTTATTTTTCAGTAGTTCACTTTTTTTAAACATTCTTGTCAGTTTTATAATTTTCCAGCATTTTCTTAAAAGATATTCACTATTAGTCGAATTTTTCAAACCTTTTACTACTTCAGGAATTTATTTTCCAGTTTCTGATTTTTGTTACTAGTTATAATATTACTTCTATCATTAATTTCTATTTTTTTTTTTAATTTTCCAGTAATTTTTTATCACTTTTAGAATTGTTTTCAAATTGTTTCTCCCTTAGCTTGCGAGAATTTGTTTAAAAGCTTTTAAAAGTCTTCAGCAATTTAGCTTTCAGATATTTTAAATTTTATAGTAATTTAGGACTTTTAGAATTTTTCAAAAATTCTTCAAAAATATTATTTACGGAATTTACGAAAACTTTTTCTCTTTTCAGAAATTTCTTTCAAAATTTACAAGTGTTTTCTTCTAGGGGTTTTAATAATTTGTAGTTTTTTTTTCTGACTAAATAAATTTCTCTTCAGGGAAAAGTTTTCTTCAGAGGTTTTAGAACTTAAAAAAAAATGCTTTTATATTTATAAAATTTATTAATTTAAAGATTTTAGAATTTTCTAGCAATTATTGCTTTATATTCAGAAACAATTTCAGATACTTTCTTTTTTATGAATCTCTCTTCTAATTTGAGAAAAATTCTGTTGAGGTGACTAGTAATTATAATAATAATAATAATAATAATAATAATAATAATAATAATAATAATAATAATAATAATAATAATAATAATAATAGTTTATTGGTGTTAGTAACATGGAGTTTTACACAGGTGGTGGTAATTCGCTTCTCTATCTCCTTTTATTAAATATTGCAGTATATTTGAGTGATTCTCCAATGAAATTCTCTTCAAAGTTGAGAATTTTTTTAATTTCTAAATTTTTCTCTAATTTCTTTTCTGTCTGTTAAAGATTTTGGAATTTTCTAGAATTTCCTCGAAGAATTTCTACCATTTCTTGCTTTAAACAATCCGAATTTTTCAGTCTAAAAATTTTTGTTTAATAATTCTAATATGTTTTAATAATTCTTCTTTAAATTTATTTGGATTTTTTTAATTTTGCATTATGTTTGCTTTTCAGGCTACGATTTTTTTTTAGTTCACAGAATTTTTAAAACTTTGCTTTGACAATTTTAAAATTTTCTACTAATTCAAGAGATTTGATTTTTGCAAAAAAATTGTCTACAATTTATTGCATTTAATTCTTACAGAATCTTTCTTCTAATTTGCAAAAAAAATTTCTATTAATTTCCAATAATTCTTTAGGAATATTTTCAATAAAATTCTCTTCCAGGTTGCGAAATTTTAGCAACTCAGATTCAGATTTCTGAAATTTTCTAACAAAAGGCAATTTTTTAATATTTTTTATTACTTGCTTTGTTTTAGTAGAATTATAGTATCTTTTGTCGTCACCAGATGTCACTGAAATTTTTTTTCAAGAGTTCCAATGTCTTCTAGTCATTGTTTTTTTAATAATAATACACATTTTTATTGACAAACTTTATACATGTTTACATTTAAATAATAAATAATGAATGATGAGTTAGTGAGTTAGTTCGTCAAAAGGCTATCGTCCAGAGGTCTTTCTGCCTTGTTTTGTCCAGTCATATGGCGTCAGTCGTTAATGCGTAATGGGATGAAATGATGAAATGAAGTCAAATATAGTGGAATTAGGATTTTTAAATTTAGGGTTTATACTAGGATTTCTGGAAAGACAATATAAGGATAATATGTGGAAGTTGAAAGGATTTTTGGAGAATGTTTCTAATAGGAATCAAAGGCGTTCTAGGATGGGGATAACTAAAGTAGTATCATAGAGGAGTTGGTTAGAAGGATTGTGTAGAGGATTAAGAGGATGGCGTTGTTTTTTTTATTTTTCTTGATTTTTTCACTTTTTGAAATAATTTCAATAAATTTTTTTAGGCTGAAAGATTTTATTTTATATAAGCGAAATTTTTTGAGGAAAATACAGCTTCAGGGTAATTAAAATTATATGTACGGGGTGGATAGATATTCCTTGAATAAACCACCAATTCGTGAAATTAAGTTAATTACATTAATACTTTATATTATGCATAAATATTTCTTATCGAATTAAAATTTAAAATCGTTGTTAATAATGTAATAACTAGAGGGTGGTTTAAATGTAATTCACCCACTCTACATGTAAATATTATAACCACAGCTGTAACACAGTTGTTTTATTTCCTTTACAAAATGGAGGCTAATTTTGCTGTGTTTTCTTAAGAACTAAACATGTAAGACTGATTAAAATTTCTTGAATGTGTAGGGTGGGTGGGCGTGTTCTAAACTTTAAACCAAACTTGTAACAGTGATTAAAGTTCTATGTATATGTAGGGTGGGGGGGTGGCCCCTATCCCACCATCCAATTAGTAAAACATAAAACATAGTTTTACTAAATATGCACTGAATTATAATTCGATTAACAATTTATTTATTTTTATCTATCTTATGTAATTTCTCACCATTTTATTTTCAGTAGAATTTTTGATTTATTTCATTATAATTGAAAAATAATATAGTGAATAAATTAGCATAGAATAGAAGGGTTGCTTCAGTAAAACATTAGTTAGAATTTATGTGTAGTTATAATTACCACGAATATTTAACTGTTATTTAACAAATTTTCCCAAAAACTCTTAATGATGTTTTAATAACTGGAGGGTGGGATAGTGGCCACCCACCTACCCTACATATTTTGTTTAACTTAAGCTATACAAAGTTCTGATGTTCTCGAAAACCAAAAATGCAATTGTGAATTTTTTTAATTTTTTTATACCAAAGCCTTTAATGGAAGTATAAATATATATGTAGGGTGGGTGGGTGGCCTATATCACACAATCCTAACAGTAAAAAATAAGTAAGAATTTATGTGTAGTTGTAATTGCTACGAGAAAGATTAATTCAATCAAAAATTTCCGCAAATATTTATTTTTTCGTTAACAAATCTTCCCAAAAATCCTTGATTATGTTATAACAACTGTAGGGTGGGATAGTGAACACCCACCCACCCTACAAATGTTGTTTAACTTAAGTTGAAAATAGTGTTGATGTCCTGGAAAACCAAAATTGCAATTGTGAATGTTTAAAAAATCTACACCAAAAGTTTTTAATTGAAGTATTAAAAAATTATGTAGGGTGGTTGGGTGGCCTCTATAATTATATAATAACTGGAGGGTGGGATAGTCCTAGAAAAAGGAATGGAGTCCAACGTATAATAAAATTGAGTACGGTATTTCGATTTATAGAAAGAAATCACACTACACTTATCAATATTTAAATGTAGACGATTAGCCTGGCACCAGTTATTAACAATATCTAAATCAATTTGTAATCTGTTACAATTGCTTTTATATTTGATATATTTTCAGATTAACAGCATACATTACACATTTCCCAAATTTCACAACATCAACAAGGTCATTGATGAAAAGTAAGAATACAACTGGACCAATATGTGTGCCCTGTGGCAAACCTGACGTGACTGAAATAGGGGATGATAAAAAGTTATTAATTTTAACTTAATAGTCAATAACATTAATGAACAGCTTTTTTACCGCGTACATGGATGAAGATTATTGATATTATTAGAGTTATTTGAAATGATATGAAAACTCTGTAGTATTGTACTTTTTATTTATTTTATGTATACTTCTTTTGACTAGATAGTTACAGAGTTAGTCTTAGGTTATGTAAAAGTATAGTGATATAAATATAATGTGTGTGTAAACTTGTTGAGTCCGATTTGTAAGAAAAGACTTTAACCAAGATAACGTAGCGTCATTGAGGCCTAGGAATTTTAACTTGTGTAGTAGAATAGTATGGTCAACGCTGTTAAATACTTTGGAAAAGTCGGTGTAGATAGCATCTACCTGTTTGTGCTCTTCCAAGGCATTTGACAGGAACTGTTTGAATTCCAGTAGATTAGAGGTGTACAACAAGTGTAAATAAAAAGTGATACCAACAAAGTTAATTGTTTATTTATTTTGAATTAGAGGTGGTTGATTTGCAACTCTGAAAGCCATGTTGGATATCGGATATAACTGGACGGGAAATCCAAGTTAAATAATCACTTACCATTTTGTCGAGAAGTTTTGGAATCGCCGATTGTAAGGAAATGCCACTCTAGGGCGTAGGAAGTATGATTTCCATTTATCCGGGAAAGTTCCACAGTTTAGGGATCTTGTAAATAAAATGTGAATTGGACAGCTTAGTGAATAAAATTGTGTTTATCAGCAAATTTGTTGGTACACCATCAGGTCCAGTGAAATACGTATTCCTCAAGGCTAAGATTTGATTGAAAAGATCGACAATGGAGATAGATAAACTTAAATCGAGGACTTGATGAGTGCCAGAAATAGATAAATTAGATACATCAGTTAAGGAGTCGTTTGTGTGTACATAGAAAAAAAATCAGCCAATAAATCCACAATCTCCAGCCCATCATCACCAACTTTATCTTGATACACAATGTGTTTGGGAAAACCAGTCTCCTTTCGGGAATCTTTTGCAAATTCCCATAAGGAGCGAGGATTAGCCAAAATATCTGATTCAATCTTTCTTATATAATTATTATATAGCTCAGTAGATTGATTCTCGCATTCAGCTTGAAAATTACTAAAAATTAAATAGTCGGCATGAATACCCGACATTTTATAATTATTATGGGCAAATTTCTTCTTACGGATTAAATTAATTAGTTCAGCATTCAACCATGCAGGAAATGTGGAATATTTTTTTCTTACGACTGTTGTAGGGATAAATAAGTCCATAGCAGTGTACAAGACATTGTAGAAATTAGCAACGGCCACATTCACGTCAGAATAAGATGGGAAAATAGAGAGAGAGAGAGGTCTTTATGTAGGTTATATGAGTTGTCGGTCCAAGACCTTTGCAGCTACAAGTGGTGTTCCGCAAGAATCAAACTTAGGCCCTCTTTTATTTAATGTGTTCATTAATAAAGTTGCAAGTGTTGCATTAATTTTAATGCTAAAGAGATATCTTGAGGTGCGGTATGCTGTCGATATTTTTTGTTCTAACAAATCTGTGTTCATAAGCGCACTTAAATCAAGCATAATTTAGAACGTATCTGTAAATATGTTATGTATATTGTGTATATAAATATGTATGTTAATATTTAAAATGAAGGTATATATCTGTTTTATAGGCACTTTATGAATGGTTTCTGTATTTTTACAATTATCTTTAGTTTTTTTTTGCTGTGTATCTTTCCTTTGTAATAAGGCTTTAGCCAGTTTGGGAAATAAACGATTATTATTACTATTTGGAAATTTATAACCAAATTTTCAAGTAAGAAATGTATGAATGTAATAAGAATTTTAATGGCATTCTTCTAAAAGTAATAAAATTTTTGAACCACTTCTCTAAGCAAATCATAACAACAGTCACAACAGCAGGATTGCGGTTTCGCAATAACACCAAAGACCAGATGTCGTGCGGATTGATGATGATACGTATCATATGGCCAACGTTCGACGATCCGCAATTACTGCAAAATCATCCGCAGGTGCTTCCTACAATTTGACCACTCTAGACAACACATCCCGGTGTCACACCTACGTGACATTGACAGGTCGAGGAATTTATGTGTGTGTGTGTGTGTGCACACACGTCTGCAACGAAACGTTCCTGTAAATATTTGCGGTGATAAGCCGTTATCTGAATGCACGAGATAGTTCGAAAATATTGGCAGTGTTAATATTATTTCGGACACACGAAATTGATCGCGCCGTATCTGCGAGGGGCGTTGTGCAATTATCCGCAATGTCCCACATGTGTCAACATTACTCAATTCTGATGTTGCCAAATGAGATTAAACAATAACGGCGAGTATTATGTAGGCACAATTATCAACAATGTAAATTTTTTTTACGGTTTCATCACCATCGCTCACTCATTTTTTTAATGGCGTATTAATACTGTTCAGATAATAGATAGATTAAAATTTATTTCAATCAAGCTCAATCGAATGGATCATAATTGTATTAGTTTATATCAGGAAATTGATTATCTATTATAATACAGGCTTAATAATAATAAATAAATTTTAGGTTGAAAGAGCTCGATAGTCAATGAGAAGATGGGATTATTGCATCCTAGCACAACAGTTCTTGTAGATTAAAACAATTTACATGTAATTTTTGATACTAAATTTTGTTGTGGTCGAAAATTTAGTCCTATACTTTCAAAACAAAGCTGGTTTTCAAAAATCATCAAATGACAAATTATTCTTAGAATATCCCAGGGAATGATATCTAGAAGTTTTGCTGTATGTTTAATAAACATCTTGAACACCCTGAAACTGATTATCTCGGAAATTCTTCAACCTATTCAAAAAATTTACAAAATAAAGCACTAAAAACCTTTCTTCACACAGTTTATTTGAAATACCAAATATATATTTAAACGTAAACCATTGATAATGGTCACTTTGTGTCCGAAATATATATTTGGTATTTCAAATAAACTGTGTTTTCTAAATTCTAAACTCTTTAAATCCTATAAATTCTTTACTTTTTAAAATTGTAAAATTAAAATTACTAATTTATTTATTTTTTAAATAAATAGTTAATTAAATTTTCAAAATTTAATTGTTCAAAGTTGACAAATTCATGCTTCGCCGATTTCATAAATTTCAAAATTTTCTAAACATTTAAAACGAACAAAACTACTTTAACTCTTTGAATCCTCTAAATAATCTAAAAACCTTAAACATCTTTCAAATTTGTAATCTCTCAGAACCGTCTAAACACTTTAAACTCTTTTAATACTCCAAACTCACTAGACTTTTAAACTCTCTAAATTCTAAAAATGCTTTAAACTGTTTAAACTTTCAAAACCTTCTAGACTCTCTGAGAATTATTCATTACTCTGCCTTATGTTCTTTATTTCTTGCTTTATTTTGTCAAAATATATCATAAAAACCTCATCCAAATTGTTAAAATTATCAATAGAAATGGCGCCAATTAAATTTCTAGAATTATCTTCAAAGGTTCTAAAATTCTGCAACAGTTTCTCTTTCAGATTTATAGAAATTTTAATCATTTTTTATACACTTCTTCAAATTGCAAGTGTTTCTTTTGCTTTCTTAAATTATCCAGCAACAGAAGTTTTCATGAATTGGTCTTTCAGATTTTAAGTATACCAACTGATTTTAAACTTAATTCTACGTTTAGATTATTATTTTTTGATATTTTCAAATTACGAAATGCAAATTTCTTAAACTTAAAATTTTAGTTTGAAACGTGGCCACTTTGTTCCTAGTTACGCTATTGCTGTGGTTTTATAGAATATCAAAATTATATTAATTCTAAGTATATTTGATGATTCTGACCTATATTCTACGTACCGATTACTTTTTAGAATTTTTCAAATTACGAAACGCAAATTTCTTCGAAATAAAATTTAAGTTTTGAGACGTCGCCATGTTGTTTCTAGTTAAGTTATTGCTATCATTTTATAGTATGTAAAAAATACATTAATTCTAAGTATATTTCCTCATTCTGACCTACATTCTATATATAGATTTTTTTTAGAATTTTTCAAATTACGAAACGCAATTTTTTTAAACTAAAATTTAAGTATAAAACGTCGCCATTTTATTTATGGTTGAGTTATTGCTATAATTTTATAGTGTATCAAAAATACATTAATTATAAGTAAATTTCCAAATTCTCACCTACATTCTACGTACAGATTATGTTTTAGTATGTTTCAAAATACGAAACGCAAATTTCTTTAACTAAAATGTTTAAGTTTGAAATGTCGCCATTTTGTTACACGTTAAGTTATTGCTATGATTTTATAGTATATCAAAAATACATTAATTCTAAGTAAATGTCCAAATTCTGACCTACATTCTACGAACAGATTATGTTTTAGAATTTTTCAAATTACGAATCGCAAATTTCTTTAAACTAAAATTTAATATTTGTAACGTCCCCATGTTCTTTATGGTTAAGATATTGCTATAATTTTATAGTATAGCAAAAATACATTAATTGTAAGTTTATCAGCTGATTTTAAAGTAAATTCTACGTTCAGATTGATTTTTTCGATATTTTCAAATTACGAAACGCAAATTTCTTTAAATTAAAATTTAATTTTAAAACGTGGCCATTTTGTTTCTGGTTACGCTATTGCTGTGATTTTATAGAATATTAAAATGACATTAATTCTAAGTATATTTGATGGTTCTGACCTATATTCTACGCACAGGTTACTTTTTAGAATTTATCAAATTACGAAACGCAAATTTCTTTAAACTAAACTTTTATAATTGTAACGTCGCCATTTTGTTTCTAGTTAAGTTATTGCTATAATTTTATAGTATGTAAAAAATACATTAATTCTTTTAAAATTACGAAACCCAAATTTCTTTAAATTAAAATTTAACTTTTGAAACGTCGTCATGTTGTTTCTAGTTCAGTTATTGCTATCAGTTTATAGTATATAAAAAATACATTAATTCTAAGTATATTTCCTAATTTTGATCTACATTCAATATATAGATTTTTTTTTAGAATTTTTCAAATTACGAAACGCAAATTTCTTTAAACGAAAATTTAATTTTTGTAAGGTCGCCATTTTGTTTTTAGTTAAGTTATGATAATGTTTTTATAGTATATCAAAAATGCATTCATTCTAATCATATTTATTGATTCTTAATTATATTTTATGTTCAGATTATTTTTCTAGAAATTTTTTAAATTACGGAACCCAAATTTCTTTAAATTAAAATTTAAGTTTGAAACTTGGCCATTTTGTTTCTGGTTACGTTATTGCTGTGATTTTATAGAATATCAAAATTACATTAATTCTAAGTATATTTGAAGGTTTTGACCTATATTCTACGTACAGATTACTTTTTAGAATTTTTCAAATTACGAAACGCAAACTTCTTTAAACTAAAAATTAATTTTTGAAACGTTGCCATGTTGTTTCTAGTTAAGTTACTGCTATCATTTTATGGTATGTAAAAAATACATTAATTCTATATGCATTTCCTTATTCTAGCCTACATTCTACATATAGATTTTTTTTAGAATTTTTTAAATTACGAAACGTAAATTTCTTTAAACAAAAAATGTTTGTTACGTCGCCATTTTGTTCTTAGTTAAGTTATAAGCATCATTTTATAACATATCAAAAATGCATTCATTCTAATTATATTTATTAATTCTTAATTATATTCTATGTCCAGATTATTTTTCTAGAAATTTTTTAAATTACGAATCGCAAATTTCTTTTAATTAAAATTTATGTTTGAAACGTGGTCACCTTGTTTCTCTCAGATTCCTAGAATTTCCTTTAGGGATTTTCTAAATTTTTTAGCTCTTTCTTTCTACTGAAGTTTTTTAGCATTTTTTATATTTAAATTTTGAGAATTTTCTTTGAATATTTCAAATTTTTGTTTCGCAGTTCCTCTTACAAATTGTCTACTATTTCTTGATCAAAATTTCTTCTGAAATTTCATAACTTTCTAACAATTTTATCGTCAGATTTCTGGAATTTTGTACCATATTTTTATTCGTATTTCTAGAATTTTTTCTAACGATACATCTTCCAAATTTCTAGATTTTTCCAACAAATTTCTTTCATAGATTTCTCTTCAAGTCTTTTCTCTGGGATTTTAAAATTGTTGAGAGGTTTTTCTTCTAGATTTCTAAATTTTCTAACATTAACTTTTAGGAATTTATCACAATTTCCTTTTTTTATTATCACAATTTTCAGTAAACTTTTGCCTTTAATTTTTCAAGTGTTTTCTCTTCATTCTTTAGAATTTACTAAAAATATTTCTTATATCTGTTTTGAGATTTTTAACGGTTCCTTATCGAATATTTTCATGAATTTGGAAAGTTTCTAGCATCAGAACATGTCACAAATACCTACCTATCAAAATTATCTGTAAATTAATTTTACAGATTTCTGAAAATATTCGAATACTATTCATCCAATTTTTGAATGTGTTTCACTATTTTCTACTTTTATCAAAATATTCCATGATTTCTGGTAGAGGTCTCTCTAAAATATTTTAACATGTTTATGACTGATTTATCACCAATAAAGTATCTTCTAAGATTTCTAGCATCTCTTTCCTCTTTAATTTCTTCTCCATTTGTTTTGAGAATTGGTTACCATGAACTATATAAACTTAAACTTAAACTAAACTCTATAAACTGTATAAACCCTATACACTTTATAGAGTTTATTTATATAAATAAAAACAATACACTCTATATATAACTCTATAAACTCTATATATATATATATATATATATATATATATATATATATATATATATATATATATATATATATATATAACTTTATAGAGTTTATACAGCTTATACAGTTATATAAATTTTATATAAACTCTATACACTCTATAAACATTATAAAATTTATAAACTCTATAAATTATTTGTATTTTTTATATGAAATGTACGTATATCGTGTATTGTTTGTAAGTTTTTTTTTTTCAAATTTTGTAAGCAGGTGAAGCGAAGCTAATAAAGAAACTCTATAAACTCTATAAACTCTATAAACTCTATAAACTCTATAAATTCTATAAACTCTATAAACTCTATAAACTCTATAAACTCTATAAACTCTATAAACTCTATAAACTCTATAAACTCTATAAACTCTATAAACTCTATAAACTCTATAAACTCTATAAACTCTATAAACACTATTTCTAAACTTTTTAATCTTTATAAACGCTTTAAACTCTCTAAACTCTACAAAACTCTTTAAACTATCTAAACTTTCTAAACTCTCAAAACTCTCTAAACGCCTTAAACTCTATAAATTCTCGAAATCCTCTAAACTCTTTAAACTTTCCAAATACTTTGAACTTTCCAAACTCTGTAAACTCTTTAAACAATTTGATAATCATAAAACAAAATTGAATTTTGAGAGGACTCTCTGAAACTTTTTAAATTATTTTAGATATTGCGAAGTTACCTGTCAAATTGTAAATTTATCAACACTTTAATTTATTAGATTATCAAATTTACTTTGAAATCTCTAAACTATCTTAACTAATACACAATTTTCACAATTTTTACAATTCTCTACTCTTTTAAATTATATAATAATTAAAATTGTTTACAATTTTTCTTAAAAAGAGTTAATTATATTTTCAAAATTAATAAGTCAATATTGATATTAAGTTCGGCGATTTCATACATTTCAAAATGTTGTAAACTTTTAATTTCGCTCGTTGAACTCTATAAAACAATTTAAGAACTCTTAAAATCTTAAAACTCTAAGCACTTAATAAACTTCTCAAATCCCTGAAAATACTCACTAAACTGTCTAAACACATTTGATGCACTCTTTAGAATTTTAAATTCTCTAAACTCTAAAAATGCTCTAAACGGATTAAATTTCTATAATTTTTAGACTCTCTGAACTATATTAACTCTGTAAACTTTTAAAACTTTTCAAACTCTTTTAACTTTCTTAGCTCTTAACTCTCAGAACCTTAAGTACTCTCTATACTTTTAAATTCTAACAATGCTTTAAACCGTTTGAACTTTCTAAACTTTCTAGACTCTTTTGTACTATATAAACTCTATAAACTTTTTAAACTTTTCAAACTCTTTCAACATTCTTAACTTTTATGTCTCAGAACCCCCTAAAAACTTTTAATACTCTAAATTTACTAGACTTTTATACTCTCTAAAGTCAAAAATGCTTTAAACTGTTTGGACTTTCTAATACTACTAGATTTTCTGAACTATATAAACTTTTTAAAAATTTCAAACTCTTTCAACTAAACTGTTTGAATCCTTTTAAACTATCTAAACCATCTACAGTCTCTATATTCTCTTTGAACTCTTTAAACTCTCTATACCCTATAAACTCTCTAAACTCTATAAACTCACTAAACTTACTAAACTCTCTAAACCCTCTAAACTCTCTAAACTCTATTAACTCTCTAAACTCACTAAACTCCCTAAACTCTATAAACTCACTAAACTCTCTAAACTTTCTAAACTCTACTAACTGTCTAAATTCTCTAAACAATTTTATAATTATAAAACAAAGCGGATTTTAAAAGCAGCAAATATTTTTGTTAATCTATAATTTATTTTGTTTATGAGCAACTATCACAAAAAAATCTTCTGTTAATGTTTAAATAATTGTAGGATGTGACAGTAGACACCCACCAGCCCTACATATTTACTTTACTTAAGTTACAAACAGTGTTTTTTCTATATAAAACTATAAATCAGAATATGATTGTGAATTATATCAAATAAAGAAAAACAAATTCAATTAAAGTTTGAATAAATGTGCAGGGTGGGTGGGTGCACAATATCCTACCCCCAGCCCTCAGAATCATTTTAAAGTAGCTACAGTCTCTAAACTTTCTAAACTATCAAAACTCTCTATACTCTCTGAAGTCCCTAAACTCTATAAACTCTTTAAAGTCTTTAAACTCTATAAAGTCTATAAACTCTTTATAGTCTATAAACTCTTTAAAGTCTCTAAACTCTGGGAACTCTCTAAATTCTCTAATCTCCCTATAGTCTCTAAACTCTCTGAAGTTTCTAAATTCTCCAAACAATTTTATATACGTATTAAGTAACTGATTTTATGATAAGCAAATATACTCACAAAAAATATTTGTTTTTTATTTTCTTTTGAGCAATTGTCACGAAGAAAATATTCTGATGATGCTTAAATAATTGAAGGGTGTGATAGTGGCCACCCACCCACCTTACATATTTAATTTACTTAAGTTAAAAACAGTGTTTCTGTCTTATAAAATTATAAATTAGAATATTATTATGAATGATATTAAATAAATAAAGAGAAACTTTCACTAGGAAAAAATTCTGTTGATGTTTAATTAATTGGAGGGTGTGTTACAGGACACCTACCCACCCTACATATTTATTTTAATTTAGCTATAAACAGTGTTTTTGGTTTATAAAATTACAAATACAAATATTATTGTAAATTATGTAAAATAATAAAAAAACAGTGTTTGAATTGAAGTTTAAAGAAATATGTAGGGTGGGTGGCCACTATTCTACCTTCCAGTTTCTTGAACATAAAACCAAACTAATTTTATTATAGGCAAATATACCCAAAAATTTTGTAACTATTATTTTTATAGTTTCAGCAAGTTTTATTGAGAAAATATTTTATTAATGCTTAAATAATTGAAGGGTGGGCTAGGGATTACCCACTCACTATGCATATATTACTATACTATATTATTTAAGCTGTAAACAGATTTTTTTAAGCTTACCAAACTATAGATATTAATTATATTGAGAATTATTATAGTTAAAAAAAAAGCAGTGTTTAAATTAAAGTGTTAAGAAATATGTATGGTGGGTGGGTTATCCAGTTTTTTTAGACTTTTAGAGAGACTTTCACTAAGAAAAAATTCTGTTGATGTTTAAATAATTGGAGGGTGCGATAGAGGATACCCACCCACTCTACTTATCTATTTTAATTTATCTATAAACAGTGTTCATATATATATTTGGTATTTAAAATAAACTGTGTGAAGAAAGGTTTCTAGTGCTTTATTTTATGATCAAGTTTTAATCTAAACGTAACTCATCCAATTAATTTACTATCCGAAAAAAATCATTTTATTACCTTATGCAATTATTTATTATATAATTTTTATGTATTTTATGTTATATACTTTTTGATAAAATAATCAAATAATAATATTCAAAATATTTAAAATGTTTTATGTTTAAATCAAAACTTATATTATTAAACCAACAATTACTATTTTTATTCTTGATTCATTTAAATGACACGAGGTGTTTTTAAAATTGAAAAATCAATATGCGTTGTTGCAAACTTAATGGACACCCCGGAGATAATCCCTCTTGATGAACGGTTACACCTCCAGATGTAAATAATTTTCGTATTTGCAGATAATCTGGTATTAACAATTTCCCGAATAGTCCGATAATTTTTAAGCCATTAAGGAAAGGACCCCGTGGAGTTAATCCATTTACAGACAAGTCGGTGCAAAATATTACCTGAAAATTTAAAGATATAAATTTATTCTTTTACGATTTTATTGATTTTATTATAAGCAAATATACTCACAGTTCATTTAATGATTATTTTTGTTTTCTTTATTAAGAAACTGTAGGTTGTGATGGGGATCACCCACCCACCCTACTTGAAAATTGTAGATTGTGATAGGGGACTCCCACCCACCCGATAGGGACTCCCACCCACCCTTCAAATTTATTTATATTACAATTCAAACAAAATTTTTATTTAGTTAACATAATCATAATAATATTCATATTATTATTCTTAGTGAAAGTCTCTCAAAACAAAATAAATAACAATATTTTTTTTATGAATGTATTTGCTTAATATAAAACCAGTACTAGTTTATGTTAAAAAACTGGATCACCCACCCACCCTACATATTTCTTAACACTTTAATTTAAACACTGCTTTTATTTAACCATAATAATTCTCAATATAATTAATATCTATAGTTTGTTAAGCTAAAATATCTGTTTACAGCTTCAACAATATAGTATAGTAATATATGCATAGTGAGTGGGTACTCCCTAGCCCACCCTTCAATTATTTAAGCATTAATAAAATATTTTCTCAATAAAACTTGCTGAAACTATAAAAATAATTGTGAGTGCATTTGCCTATAATAAAATTAGTTTTGTTTTATGTTCAAGAAACTGGAGGGTAGAATAGTGGTCACCCACCCACCCTACATATTTCTTTAAACTTCAATTGAAACGTTTTTTTTTAAATTTTTTTACATAATTTATAATCATATTTTTATTTATAATTTTATAAACCAAAAACACTGTTTATAGCTAAATTAAAATAAATATGTAGGGTGGGTGGGTGACCTCTAACACACCCTCCAATTAATTAAACATCAACAGAATATTTTCATAGTGAAAGTTTCTCTTTATTTATTTAATATCATTCATAATAATATTCTAATTTATAATTTTATAAGACAGAAACACTGTTTGTAACTTAAGTAAATTAAATATGTAAGGTGGGTGGGTGGCCACTATCACACCCTTCAATTATTTAAGCATTATCAGAATATTTTCTTCGTGACAATTGCTCAAAAGAAAATAAAAAACAAATATTTTTTGTGAGTATATTTGCTTATCATAAAATCAGTTACTTTATACGTTTGTAAAATTGTTTGGAGAATTTAGAAACTTCAGAGAATTTAGAGACTTCCCAGAGTTTAGAGACTTTAAAGAGTTTATAGACTTTATAGAGTTTAAAGACTTTAAAGAGTTTATAGAGTTTAGAGACTTCAGAGAGTATAGAGAGTTTTGATAGTTTAGAGTCTGTAGATAGTTTAAAATGAGGGCTGGGGGTAGGATATTGTGCACCCACCCACCCTGCACATTTATTTCAACTTTAATAAAAAAAAAATTTTCTTTATTTGATCTAAGTTACAATAATATTCTGATTAGTAGTTTTATAATGCAAAAACACTGTTTATAACGTAAGTAAAGTAAATATGTAGGGCGGATGGGTGTGCACTGTCACACCCTACACTTATATAAACATTAACAGAAGATTTATTCGTGATAGTTGCTCATAAACAAAACAAATTATAAATTAACAAAAATATTTGCTGCTTTTAAAATCCGCTTTGTTTTATAATTATAAAATTGTTAAGACTGTTTAGAGAATTTAGATAGTTTAGAGAGTTAGTAGAGTTTAGAAAGTTTAGAGAGTTTATAGAATTTGGGGAGTTTAGACAGTTTAGTGAGTTTAGAGAGTTTAGAGGGTTTAGTAAGTTTAGTGAGTTTATAGAGTTTAGAGAGTTTATAGGGTATAGAGAGTTTAGAGAGTTCAAAGAGTATAGAGAATTTAGAGAATATAGAGATTGTAGATGGTTTAGATAGTTTAAAAAGATTCAGACAGTTTAGTTGAAAGAGTTTGAAATTTTTAAAAAGTTTATAGAGTTTATATAGTTCAGAAAATCTAGTAGTATTAGAAAGTCCAAACATTTTAAAGCATTTTTGACTTTAGATAGTAAAAAGTCTTGTAAATTTAGAGTATTAAAAGTGTTTAGAGAGTTAAAGTTAAGAAAATTGAAAGAGTTTGAAAAGTTTAAAAAGATTATAGACTTTATACAGTACAAAAGAGTCTAGAAAGTTTAGAAAGTTCAAACGGTTTAAAGCATTGTTAGAATTTAAAAGTATAGAGAGTATTTAGAGTTCTGAGAGTTAAGAACTAAGAAAGTTAAAAGAGTTTGAAAAGTTTTAAAAGTTTACAGTGTTAATATAGTTTAGAAAGTCTAGAAATTATATAAATTTAATCCATTTAGAGCAATTTTAAAGTTTAGAGAATTTAAAATTCTAAAGAGTACATTAAGTGTGTTTAGATAGTTTAGTGAGTATTTTCAGGGGTGTGAGAAGTTTAATAAGTGCAAAGAATTTCAAGTGCTTAAAGTTTTAAGACTTTGAAAGTTCTTAAATTGTTTTATAGAATTCAACGAGTGAAATTAAAATGTTTACAACATTTTGAAATTTATGAAATCGCCGAATTTAATATCAATATCAACTTATTAATTTAGAAAATATAATTAACTAGTTTTAAGAAAAATTGTAAACAATTTTAATTATTATATAATTTAAAAGAGTGGAGAATTAAAGAATTTATTAATTGTGAAATTAATTTTAAGAGTGTAGTTAGTTAAGATAGTTTAGAAATTTCAAAGTAAATTTAATAATCTAATAAATTGAAGTATTGATAAATTTACATTTTTATAGGTAACTCCGCAATATCTAAAATAAATTAAAAAGTTTCAGAGAGTCCTCTCAAAATTCAATTTTGTTTTATGAATATCAAATTGTTTAAAGAGTTTACAGAGGTTTAGAAAGTTCAAAGTATTAAGAAAGTTTAAAGAGTTTAGAGGATTTCGAGAATATATAGAGTTTAAGGCGTTTAAAGAGTTTTGAGAGTTTAGATAGTTTAAAGAGTTTTGGAGAGTTTAGAGAGTTTAAAGCGTTTATAAAGTTTAAAAAGTTTAGAAAGTTTGGAAATAGTGTTTATAGAGTTTATCGAGTTTATAGAGTTTATAGAGTTTATAGAGTTTATAGAGTTTATAGAGTTTATAGAGTTTGTAGAGTTTATAGAGTTTATAGAGTTTATAGAGTTTATAGAGTTTATAGAGTTTCTTTATTAGCTTCGCTTCTCCTGCTTACAAAATTTGGAAAAAAAAACTTACAAACAATACACGATATACGTACATTTCATATAAAAAATACAAATAATTTATAGAATTTATAAAGTTTATAGAGTTTATAAATTTTATAATGTTTATAGAGTGTATAGAGTTTATATAAAATTTATATAACTGTATAAACTCTATAAAGTTATATATAGAGTTTATACAGTTATATATAGAGTGTATTGTTTTTATTTATATAAATAATCTCTATAAAGTGTACAGGGTTTATACAGTTTATAGAGTTTAGTTTAAGTTTAAGTTTATATAGTTTATGGTAACCAATTCTCAAAAGAAATGGAGAGAAAATTAAAGAGAAAAGAGATGTTAGAAAATTTTAGAAATCTTAGAAGATACTTTATTGGTGATAAATCAGTCATAAACATGTTAAAACATTTTAGAGAGACTTCTACCAGAAATCATGGAATATTTTGATAAAAGTAAAAGTAGAAAATGGTGAAACACATTTAAAAATTGGATGAATAGTATTCGAATATTTTAAAAAATCTGCAAAATTAATTTACAGATAATTCTGATAGGTAGGTATTTGTGGTATGTTCTGATGCTAGAAACTTTCCAAATTCATGAAAATATTCGATAAGGAACGGTTAAAAATCTCAAAACAAATGCAAGATTTTTTTTAGTAAATTCTAAAGAATGAAGAGAAATCACTTAAAATTAAAGGTAAAAGCAAAGGTAGAGAGATAAATAGAAATTTATTGAAAGTTGTTATAATAAAAAAGGAAATTGTGATAAATTCCTAAAATTAAATGTTAGAAAATTTAGAAATCTAGAAGAAAAACCTCTCAAGAATTTTAAAGCCCCAGAGAAAATTCGATCTTTCTGTCGGAGAAAAGACTTGAAAAGAAATTTATAAAAGAAATTCCTTAGAAACATCTAAAAATTTGGAAGACTTAGCGATCGAAAAAAATCTAGAAATATGAATAAAAATATGGTAAAAAAGTCTGATGATAAAATTGTTAGAAAATTATGATATTTCAGAAGAAATTTTGATCAAGAGATAGTAGAAAATTTGTAAGTGGAACTGCTAAAAAAATTTTGAAATATTCAAAGAAAATACCCAAAATTTAAATTAAAAAAATGCTGAAAAACTTCAATAGAAAGAAAGAGCTAAAAATTTATAAAATCCTTAAAGGAAATTCTAGGAATCCGAGATGTTAGAAAATTTTACAAAGTGAAAGAGCTGTTAAAGAAATTTAAAATTTAGAAATGTGAAAAATATTTTAGAAATCTGAAAGACCAATTCATGGAAACTTCTGATGTTGCTGGATAATTCAAGAAAGCAAAAGAGACACGGGCAATTTGAAGAATTGTATAAAAATTACAAATCTGAAAGAGAAACTTAGAACCTTCGAAGAAAATTCTAAAAATCTAATTGGCATCTTTTTTATTCTAAGTTCTAAAAATTTGGACAGTGTTTTTATAGAATATTCTGATAAAACAAAGCATGAATTTAAAAAAATAAAGCAGAGTAAAGAAATTTTTTTAGAGAGTCTTGAAGGTTTAGAGAGATTAAACAGTTTAAACCATTTTTGGGGTTTATAGAGTTTCAAAGTCTAGAAGGTTTAGAGTATTCAAAACAATTAAAAAGTATTTAGAGGGCTCAGAGAGTTAAGAGTTTAGAAAAATTAAAGAGTTTGAAATGTTTATAGTTTATATACTTCAGAGAGTTTAGAACGTACAGAAGGTATAAATCATCTACAGCACTTTTAAAAGAGTTTAAAGTGTTGAGAGGGTTCTGAGAGTTAAGAGTTTAAAAAGGTGAAAGTGGTTGAAAAGTTTTAAGAGTTTAGAGAGTTTATATAATTCAGAGAGTCTAGAAAGTATATAAAGTTTAAACATATTAATGCATTTTTAGACTTTAGAGAGTTTAAAAAAGTCTTAAAAGTCTTAAATGAATTTAGAGAATTTCTGATGTTTGAAAAGAGTTCAAGGAGTTAAAATAGTTTTGAGAGATTAAAATGTCTACAAAATTTTGAAATTCATGAAATCGCGGAGCCATGAATTTGTCAACTTATTAATCGAAAAAAATCAATTAACTCTTTATTTATAATATTTTAGAAAATTAATTTTATAATTTAAGATAATAGAGAATTTAAAGAGTTTAAGAGTTTAAAGAGTATAGAATTTAGAGAACTTAATAAGTTGAATAAGTTTTAAGAGTTTATTTATTTATTTAATCTTTTTCTGTCATTCATTACATAAAACAACAATTAAGTTTAGATCATTTAGAGAGTTTAAAGTGTTTGAAAAGTTCTAAGAGTTTAGTTTAAACAATTGACAAGTTTGAAACGTATATATAGCTTAGAAAAGTTTTGAAAGTTTAAACAGTTTAAAACATTTTTAGAGTTTGTAAAGTTTATAGTATTAAAAGAGTTAAAAGTGTTTAGAGGGTTCTGAGAGTTAACAGTTTAGAAAGTTGAAAGAGTTTAAAAAGTTTTTAAAGTTTATAGAGTTTATTTACTTTAGAGAGTCTAGAAAGTTTAAACCATTTTAAGCATTTTTAGAGTTTAGCGAATTTAAAATCAAAGCATATTTACAGAATAAATAAAAATACGAAATTGTTTTAAATTAAGTATTCAATCAATTATTAAAACTCTCGCTTATGTTTAAAGATTGAAGAGTGGGGTAGTAGCCACCCCCTCACCCTATATATACATTCAAATATTAAAACTAAAACATTACTTTTGTGTTTCTTTAACAATAGCAAAAATAGTGTGTTCGTAGTTTTGGACAACACATTAGAACAATAACGACAGAAACAAATAAAAAGATTTGTAAGTTTGGAGGGTTGGTTCTATCACTTTCAATTTTTACCCTATAAATAATGAAATTAAAATGTAATTTTTGACTGTTTTTCTTTATCAATTTTACAGTAAAACTGCGATAAATTTCAGGACACTAAAAGAGTGATTAGAATTTAAAAATATATGTGGGGTGGGTGGGTGGCCTCTATTCTAATCTGAATTATACACAAGGATTGTTTAAAATATTTATTTGATACATAAAAAGTAATTTATTTTATATATTACGAGAAGTAAAACTCTTGTTATGTTCCATTTCTTTATTTTCAGATAACTGTCACGTGTTTCGGTCTTTGCGGGTCATTATCAAAGTTAAAACTGTATTTCATATATTGAAGATTATCTTGGTTATTATTAATGCATTCTTAGCAATATTTTGGTGGATATTTCTTAACTTATCTTCTCGGAATTTTCCAGTAATATGTCTTTCATATCTTTTTTCTTTGAAGCCCAAAAATGTTTTTTTCCTCTAGATTTTTAGATTTCTTAACTTATCTTCTCGGAATTTTCCAGTAATATGTCTTTCATATCTTTTTTCTTTGAAGCCCAGAAATGTTTTTTTTCCTCTAGATTTTTAGATTACTTTTTGAGAGTTTCAAACATTTTCAGCAAATTCTTTGCTTTATTTAATCGGATTTTTTATGAATTCTAAATCGGTTAAATAAGCAACTACAATTATGGTCTCTCTGAATTTTCAAGCAACTCTTCTGCAGGCATTCTAGTTATTACTTGCAAATTTCATGCGAGATTTAAAAAAAATTTCTTATTGAATGGATATACAATGAAACTCTTTTATTGTTGAACACTACAACATGTTTCACCACAGGGTAGTTTCATCAGGCCGATGATTCATCATCAGCCGCTGTGTGGTGCAGTGTTTAATAATAAAAGTGTAACCCTCTCAAGTGTGTGGTTTTATTTCACTAAAATTTTTCAATTTTATCTTTTGCTTTCCAAAAGATCTCCACCATTTCTTACTTTATTTTACCGGATTTTCCGGAAATTCTCATCCAAATCTTGAGTGTTTTAGAATATGCAGGATTTTTTCAGCAACTTTTTATAAAAGTTTTCGTTAAATTTTGATCATTTCTAGGTTTTTATCTTCTCAGAATTTTGCAGGAACTTCTCCCCAAGAAATTTGTTTTCAAATTTTAACCGTATTTCTTTTTTTTTTTTTTGAGAGCTTTTACTGAATTAAGCTTTACTTCACTGGAAGTTTCTCTTCTAGATTTCTAAATAAAATTTTAGGGTCTAAAATATTTTAACAATGCCTTTTTAGAATATTTCCTTGAGTTTCCTAATATTTTTTTTTATATTTTCCAAGGCATTTTCACAGTTTCTCACTATAATTTATTTTTTGGGAATTCCACATAAGGGGAATTTTCTTCGTGCGGTCTAGATTTTTGAATTTTTTACCCCGGAAATTTCCATTTCATTTTTCTTAATAAAATTTTCCAGAAGTGAAAGCAATAATTGGATTGGTAAGGCTGTTACTTGGCACAGCACTGCTACAAATGTTCCATCATACTGTGGCTTAATTTCTATTATATGTTTAAGGAAATTTTCGAATAATTTCTTTCGAAATTTGCTAATTAATCGGAGATTTCCAGAATCTTCTCTAAGGAAATTCTACTGATTTCCTGAGATTTAAAGTATTTATTTCGTTTTTCTTCTCCATTATTTCTTGATATATCTTCGGAATTTTTAAGCAATTATTGTTTTATCTTTGTAAAAATTTCTATCAGCTTTTTCTTAATTTTTTTTGAGAAGTTTACCAGCAACTTGGTTTCGGAAATTTTGAGTTTTTTCTTACTTTATACTAACAGAGTTTTACAGTTTTTTTTTTTTATTTTCAATTATCAAATTTATAACTTTAAAAAACTTCTTTTGCCATTTACTGTTTTGGTTCGCCCAAATTTTCTCTTCTAGATTGCGATATATGTTTTTAAAATGTTTCGTTAATTTTTCTTCAGAATATTTTCTTTCGTGGTTATAAATTCTTCCATTTCTTTCAAAATGTTTGCCTAGTTCATGTTTTCATTTTCGAGAGTTCTATAACTTTAGAGAAATTGCTCTCCCATTCATTAAGATATTTCTGTGAACTATCTTAAATTTTCACTAATTTTTCTTCAGGATTTTTGGAATTTTCTTTAATGCTTCAATTTTTTTTTATAATTTCTCTCCATTTAATTTGTTTTCCTATTTCATGCTTTATCTTTTTTGAGGGTTTTATAACTTTCTAGAAATTTCTCTTTCATTCGTCAAGAATTTCCTACTAAGATCTACTTTGTTAAACCTTAATATTCCGTTCTAGATTGCAAAATATTTGTATGTGTTCTTGAGTTTTGTGAAGATTAGATTAATAATAAAATCGCGGTTAAATTTCTTTCTTCGCTGCGTAAATATTGCTTTGAAATATATTTAATTTTTCTTCAGAATTTTTGTATTTTTTTTTATTTTAGAACGCATTAAAAAACAATTAAATATTCTGATGATAAATATAAATGCTCTTAGTAAAACTCTCGCACGTATTTTAAAGTTTGGGGTTAGGATAGAGGCCACCCACCCACCCTACATTTGCATCTAAATTTAAACTAAAACCCTAAATATTTCTAACATCTACACTCTTTTAGATAAGGTTTAATTATAATTACGTTGATTATGTAGATGTTAAAAATGAAATAAAAAGTAGAGTTTTGGTTTGAGTTTAACTGTATATGTAGGGTGGATGTGTGGTCTCTTTCCTACCCTCCAATCTAAACACCATCCTCAAGGTTTTTTTTTATATTTCACTTATAATACAATTCAATCAATATCCTGTTAAAATAAGGTGAAAAAATTAAGATAACTGTGTAATATTTGGATGAAACACTTTTTCGTGTTTCGAATTGGGAAAGACAAAAATGTATTTATAAACGATAAAGAAAACAACGTAAATAAGGCGCCAGTATGGGCAAGTAGGAAGCGGATGCGACCCAAAGAAGAGTATATTTTTACGTCCGCGCGCACCTCGAACCGGAAGGGTCTGTAAATAGTAAGTTTATTAACGGATATGATTTAGACTGAATAAACAAACAACCTTAAAACCGCCATAAATCAACGCTTCCTCGTTTTCACTTTCGAAATTTATATTTATATATTACATCTACTTACATAAAAATTAATCGCACACTTCACTAGGATTTATTCGTATAATCAACAACCCTTAAGTGGAACCATTCAGCACACGGATTTCCATTCTCACGCGGTCATAAACGTCTCATTATAACAGCGAACAATTTTTCCGATTTTTTTTTTCCACCAGCATGACTTATATTGTGCACCTAGGTCTCCCGTAGCCTACCCCTGTACATTTACATACCCCCTGTAAATGGGAACCTAGTCCTATCAAGTTAATTATAGTGGAGAAAAAAATGGGAAGGGGACGGGAAAAAAAATATATGTGATTCATTGAAGCATAAGTGTGAATATTTAGAAAGAAAATGGTAAAATTGTGCAATATTACTGTCACAATTTTCGGGATAATTTAATGTTTCGACGAAGCTTATCACTACCTATTTATTTTTGGTTTTACAATTCCAAACTCGTGGTGTAATTACGCGACCTTGTCGTTGCCAGTTTTTTTTTTTTTTTCGGAATCGGTCGTAGTAACAAGAACACCTCTATAAATGTGTCACAAATGCAAGTCACACCATCGGTGATAATGAGTAATGGATGTTACTAATTTGTGTACGGAATCATCGTACAATTACAAAAATTGCGCAATGTTGAACACGATTTGTTGAAACAGATATATTCGGTCGTAAAAATTCATCAACGCAAGAATTTGTCCAATTCAACCTTTAATTCAAAGTTATTGTGAAAAAATTTAAAAAGTACGATTTTTTAGTTTTTTACATAATACAAAAACAATTGAAAAACGAAATTCTGTTTGTATTGAAGTACCATACAAAATTCTATATTAATTTCGTGTATTACTGACCTACCATAATTCAAACGTGTTGATCAATAGCGTACTCCTGACCTACTCTAATAAATTGCACCATAATTAGGTCTAAGCCATTATAAAATTTAATATAATAGGTGAGAAGTTAGTGTACTACAGTTATCTGCATATTGGAGTACACTAATCTCAATATACAAGAAATTGTAGTAGGATTAGAATACGCTACATCAATACATATTGTGATAAGCTAAAAGTGCGCTACAAGCAATTAGTTATAAGTACGTTCGCTACAAGCCAATATACAATTTGTTGTAACAGGTTTTTTAGTACATTAATATATTATTGAAATATATGTAGTAGGCTAGCTTAAGCAATTGTTTTATAGGATTGGTTTATGTAAACAAATCATGTAATTACAAATTTGTGTATATATTAAAATCATTAAATAAAAAATTGTGTATACTCAGAATGTTTTGGGGGTTACCATTTTTGTTGTTTGCATTGTCATGAAGAATTGATGTCAACCAAGAAATGGAATTAAGGCAGTAAAATAATTTATAGACGTTTTCATCTATTAACATTTATATTTGAAATTTATAATTGAAATAATTTACTTTCGTTACTGTCACTGATTTGAATTTAGAGAAACAACAGCAGCATTTATTTTAAGGCATCTAAAGAAAGAAACGAATATTGTAACTTAAATTGTATTTTTTATGTAGTAAAACTCTCCAGTTTTAACATCATAAGAACAAAATCGCAGAATTACTGTTGATGTTAAAACATTAAAATGCAACACTGATTCTAGCTTAAATCAGAAAATATATGTAGGGTGGGTGGGTGGCCACTATCCTACCCTCCAGTTTTAACAGCAAAAGAACGAAATTTGACAAAAATTCATTATTTAAAATAAGAACTATAATTTAAAAGCATTTAAAACGAAACCACTTCCAATTATATGTGGGGTGGGTGTACACTATCCCACCCTCTAGTTTTTTAATCATAAATGCTAGCTGTACTAAAAAACAAAAATAATAATATATATCAATAAGTATTGTTAATATTTTTCTTTCTTCATTAATTGAATACAAATTTTGTATTTTTTTTTCATTCAAGATTCAACCGTTGTCATTTTGTTTTTATATTTTGTAACTTAATTATTTTATATATGTTTTATAATTTAACTATTTTTAAACATATTTATAAAATTTTGTAGTAATTTTATTGGTAATAGTAGTTTTTACAAGTCTTTTAATCATTAAATGTAATATCTATATTTTCTTCGATTGAAGTTTCAAGCGTTGCCATTTTGTTTTTAGATTTTTTAACTCAATTAATTTATGTATGTTTTATAAATTGAACATTTTTAAACAGATTTATAAAATTTTAAAGTAATTTCAATGGTAATAGTAGTTTTTACAAATTTCTTAATCATTGAATGTAATATTTATATTTTATTCGATAGTTTCAAGCGTTGCCATTTTGTTCTTAGAAATTTTAGATCAATTATTTTATATGGATTTCATAGCTTAAATATTTTAAAATAGCTCTATAATGTTTTAAAGTAGTTATAGTAGTGATCATGTTTGTTTATTCATTTTTAAACCTTTGAATGCAATTTTTGAATTTTCAATCATTCAAGTTTGTTATCATTTGGTTTATATATTTTTTAACTGAATTATTATATATATATATATATATATATATATATATATATATATATATATTATAGAGTCCGAACAATTTTTAATAAACCTGTATTATTTTAGTGTAATTTTACTCATAATATTATTTTTTACAAATTTTGAAATCATTGTACTTTTTAAATTCAAGTTTCAAGCGTTGCTATTCTGTTTTTAGAAACTCTGATTAGTTTTTGTAATTTCAAAATCCATCCTCAATTAACGTATATTTAATATCTTTTAAGAAAAATTGAGTTACTGTAGTTGGGAACAAAATGGTGACACTATTTATCTATCTTAATAATCCACACCAATTTTATCCCAACTCAGTTAATAACACATTAATCAAACGTATATTAAATTGGGTTGAAAGGTTGAAGGATAAGATAGAGGATAGAGAAAGTTAATAGGAATATGTAGGGTGAGTGTGTGGTCTCTAACACACCCTCCAATCTATAAAAGATAAACGTATTTTTTTATTAGAAAATTATTATACTAACATAAGAACATAATTCAGTGAAAATTTCATGGAATACTCTTTTATTTTCATTACCAATTCTGTAAAACTCTCGTGTAGGTTATTGGGTTGGAGAGTATGATAGAGGTCACCCATCCACCCTACATTTATTTTTTTAATTTAAGCCAAAATCACTCGTTTATAAATAAGTAATTGTAGAGGCTTTTACTTCGTGATACATTTTATGATTCAAAATAAAATAAAACGAATAACTTTGTTTTTATCACTTTTTTAATAACACTTGTTTCTATAGTTTCGACAACTTCAGCTTGTCATTATCAAACAATTAATTGTTTGTTAAAAGTGATAAAAACAAAGTTATTCGTTTTATTTTATTTTGAATCACTCGTTTATAATTTAAAATGAAACTAATAAATTATTTTGTCTAGAATTCACAAAATATAAACACTGTTTTGGTTGTAATCAATAGGAATATGTAGGGTGGGTGGGCGGCCTCTAACACACCTTCCAATCAGTAAAACACAAACGTCGATTTCATTAGAAAATGATTACATCAAGTTAATAATTCAGTGAAAATTTCATATCAATATTTAATTATCAATTCTGTAAGGATCTCATGTAGGTGATTGAGTTGGAGGGTGTGATAGTGGCCACCCACCCACTCTACTAATATATTTTAACTTCACCCACAATCATTGGTTTATAATTTTAAAAACAACTAATAAATTATTTTGCCTAGAATTCCGAAAACATAAACAACCTTATGGTTGAAGTTAATAGGAATATGTAGGGTGGGTGGGTGGCCTCTAACACACCCTCCAATTAGTAAAACATAAACGTAGATTTTATTAAAAAAATAATCACATAAACTGTTAATAATTCAGTGGAAAAATTATGTAATTCTCTTATGCATGTATTTAGGTTGGAGGGTTTGATAGAGGCCACCCACCCTCGAGTTGTTTTAAAAGTGATAAACGAATGGTTGTAGCTTACGTTAAAAAATATATGCAGAGTGGGTGGGTGGCCTCTTTCATACCCTCCAACCTAAATACACGCATAAGAGAATTGCATAATTTTTCCACTGAATTATTAACAGTTTATGTGATTATTTTTTATTAATAAAATCTACGATTTCATAGGAAATATATGTTATATTGTATGGTAAATACATATTGAGGTATTATTATTTATTTATTTATTAAATAGAGGTGTAATAAAGTTGAAATTTTATCGGCAATTCCACGACAACAAAATTATATTTAACAACATAATTATCGCCATCAATAAAATACGCCCACTTAATGTGAACAATTACGAGAGTAAAGGAAGTCTTCCATCAAGCCGATGGATCAATTTGTATCGCCTTACTAAAAACCTATCCACTCCCAACTTTAATCCGACTGCAAACATTTACACTGTCCCGTCTCCGTTTTCACTCGGTACACCTTTTTCAGCGCATTGTCTGTCCTACTACAATACACACGCACACTTCCGCTTCCGTTCCACGAGCAAACAGCAGCACATCAAAGACTCCGTTTATTTTTTTCTTCATGAGATCAATGCCGTTTTCGGCATTCAAAGATGCCAAATATCCGATCTGAAAAACGAAAAGTAGTTCTTAAGAGTTAAAAACGGAGATTTATGAAAGAACATCCGATTGTTAATGTGACGCCGAAAAGAAGTACCACATGTTTCCTGTCTTCAATACGAACATTTTTAAACACTGAACTAACGCACTTACTATATTTTTAACAATTAAAAAAATATGTAATAAAACACACGACTTAAGTTTCGACGCTTTAATGTCATTATCAAGTCGAAACGTAAGTGCGTTAGTTTGGTGTTTGTCATAAAATTACTAGGTAGTAACGGTCGCCACCATTCTAACGAACATTTTCTTTACTTATTGATTTGGGATATTTAAAAAAATTATTTATCAAAAGAAATTATTCAATTTGATACATTGATATGATTTCTTTATTAACTCGTGGTAAAACATGGGATGGGATAAGATCCAAGATCTACTTTTTTACTTAAATCACTCTTACTGCTATGATGTAATTACTACAACAGTATTAGTGTTGATATAAGAAATAATTGAACAGTTATTACTTTCCCTATATAGAATAGAATGATGATGTGGCCAAAATAGTTTTACCTATATTTTTCTCGAAAACTATGAGGTTTGCGCAAAAAGGCTATTCCTAGTAAACGATCAGCTCAAATTAAAAGTCTTTAATACAATCTACTCATGATAGAGGTTCACCGAAAAGAGTGAAGGAAAAAGTGATCATCTGGCATTTATTAAGATTAAGTGCAAGCTTATTATCATTACACCATTCACCAAATGAGTGTAAATCAGTCTGGAGTAACTCAGCATTGTGCGAATTTTCATAAAGATTTTCATGTCGTCGGCAAACAATAAGCATTTTGCATTGGTAAAACAAATTACCACATCATTTATGTATATATATAAAAGAGAAGTGATCCTAGATGGGATCCTTGAGGAATACATCTATTGGCCGAAACATATTGTTACCAATTAAGATCAAAAAAATTTTAACTATTAAATTTACAATAGACTATAATAATTTCTGATGATTTAAATTAGCTTCCTCTATTTAGAAATAAATTACTGACACTATCTGATCTGTCGTCTGTCTACTTTTATATAAGATGTGACATCTCTGATTTGTCAACATCTATCATCCGCTGTCATTTGCAAAATATATTTTATTGTTTTTAATATTGAAATGAACTACTTATAATCTCTAGATCTACCATCTACAATTAAACTGTATTTTACAATTTAACTATTTCTAATTATTTATAAAAGTTCCTGATAGTTTCAATTGGTTTCCTAATATGCCATCTATCATCTGCCATTTGTGATCTGTCATCAGTCATCTGCATTTATTACTTACTATTTTTATCATCTATCATTTGCCATCTGTCATCTATCATCTATCAGTTATTTATAATATAATTCTTGTTCTGTCATTTGTCATCTGTTCCTTTTCATCTATCATCTGTTTTCTGTCATTTATCATTTGTCATGTGTTATCTGTCATTTTTATTATTATTTTATTATTTGTCATATGACATTTTTAATATGATATTTAAACTGTTATTTCATATGCCACTTGTCATCAGTCATCCACTTTTACATTTGTCATCAGTTATAATCTGACATCTGTCGTCTGTCATTAATCATTTGGAATTTGTTATCTATCATTTGTCAATTGTTGTCTGTCATCTGTCATCTGTCATGATACTTTTAGTACAATATCTATAGTTTATAATCTATCATTTTCCATCTATAATTTGTAAAGTCATCATCAGTCATTTGCAGTTTAAGAGAGTATTTGTAATGACCGATGAAAATAATAAATTTAATATCTGTCATCTGTCATATGCCAGTTATCATCTTTCATCTGTTATCTATCATCTGTCATATGTTCTATGTTATTTGTCATCTGCCATCTATCATGTGTCATGTATTATCCCTTATTAAACATTTATGATTGGACAAGCATGTTTTAAAATACGTTTGATTTTTCATTCCTTATTTTAAATGATATTTTCAACAATTTTTATGACAAAATTTAAATAATTTCATTTTACATATTTCAACACCTAAGTTTTTAATATATTTGATATGTTATCTGCCATCTGTCTTATGTCATTTAAAATTTATTACAGTTTTTCTATTTCTAACGATTTATATGTATTCTAAATTGGTTTTCTAATATGCTATTTATCATCTATCATCTATTTTCTAATATAATATATATCATCTGTCATCTACATTTACTACTTACGATCTTTATCATCTTTCATTTGTTATCTAACATCTCTCATTTTTCAGTTATTTATCGTCAATCACCTGTCATCTGATATCTAGCATCTGACACCTTTCATCTATGACCTATCATCTATCAACCGTAATTTATTAAGTTTATTTACTGTTCAAACAATTTTATATCTTGAAAATATTCAACTATTAAGTACAATATTCTTCTTCTGTCATCTGCCACATGTTTCCTCTCATCTATCATCTGTCTTCTGTCATTTGTTATTAATTATTTTTTATCTGTTTTATCTGCCATCTGTTATCTGACATCTGTCACCTGCTATCTATCATTTTCATCTATCTGATAGTATCTGTCATCTTTTATGTGACTTTTAACTGTATTTTACAGTTTTCCTATTTCCTTTCCAATTTTCTTTATCTGTCATCTCCCACCTGTTTCGTCTCATCTATCATCTGTCTACTGCCATTAATAATTTGTCATATGTTATCTGTCATTTGTCATCTGTCATTTATCATTTGTCATCTTTTATCTGACACCTGACATCTCTCATCTGACATCTGACATCTGTCATATGCTATCTATTATTTCCATTTATCTGCTGCTATATTGTATATGTCATCTATTATCTACCATGTGGAATCTAACACATTTTGAAATTGATTTAGTTTGTATTTTCTTATTTCAAATTATATATTTATATCAACATTTAACGACAAACATACAAAATTACATTATTTTGATAGTTTACTTAATTAATCACTTCTTGCTTAATGTTCAAAATAATTAATTTCATTTTTTTTTGATAAGTCAACTTTGAAATATTTTATAGAATAATAAGTCGCTAATAACTAATGAGTTGTAGCCAGTTTTCAACTATTCTATAAGATCTGGAAAAAATGTATTTACAGCATTTATTATTTGTCATTTACCATTTGTCATATTTCATCTGTCATTTAGAATTTATTACTTACTTACTTACATACTTTAAAATATGTTTAAATATACTTTTGATGTTTTATAATTATGATATGTCCTCTATCATCAGTCTGTCATCTTTCATCTGTTAACATCTGTCATGTGTCATCTTTAATTTATTACTTTGCCACTTGTTATTTATTATCTCCATTACCAGCGTATTTTTGCTGTATCATCTGTATTCTGTGTTTCTGACTTCAATCTTCTATATTTTATTAATTTAAAGTGGTTATCAATTGATTTACCATGATTCATATGTCATCTTTCATCTGTCATGATAGTCATCTGTCACTGTCATTTTTCGATTATCATGTTATTTATCATTCATAATTTACCATATATCATTAAACATTAATTGGCTGTCATTTGTTATTAGTGATTGGTGATTTATCAGTTGTCATCAGTCATCTACTGTATATTTTGTCATTCGAGAAAAATTATTTCTACATTTGACATCAGTTGTCGCTTGTCATTGATCGTCTGGTATTTGTTATCTATCATTAGTCATTTGCAGTTGTATATTATTTGTCATCTGTCATCTATATCTCTGCCATCTGTCATCTGTCATGATACTTTTAATACAATATCTATAGTTTGTAATCTATCATTTGCCATCTATAATTTATTAAGTCATCTTCAGTTATTTACAGTTTAAGAGAATATTTAAAATAACCCATCCGTAATCTGTTATCTGTCATCTGTCATCTCTGTCATCTGTCATCTCTGTCATCAGTCAACTCTGTCATCTGTCATCTCTGTCATCTGTCATCTCTGTCATCTCTATAATCTGTCATCTCTGTCATCTATCATCTGTCATCTGTCATCTCTGTCATCTGTCATCCTTATAATCTATCATCTCTGTCATCTGTCATCTGTCATCTCTATAATCTGTCATCTCTGTCATCTGTCATCTCTGTCATCTGTCATCTCAGTCATCTCAGTCATCTGTCATCTGTGTCATCTGTTATCTGTGTCATCTGCCATGTGTTATCTGTCATCTGTGTCATCTATCATCTGTGTCATCTGTCATCTGTGTCATCTGTCATCTGTGTCATCTGTCATCTGTGTCATCTGTCCTCTGTCATGTCTGTCATCTGTCATGTCTGTCATTTCTGTCATCTGTCATCTCTGTCATCTATCATCTCTGTCATCTATCATTTCTGTCATCTGTCATCTCTGTCAGCTGCCATCTCTATAATCTGCCATCTCTATAATTTGTCATCTCTGTCATCTGTCATCTGCCATCTCTATAATCTATCATCTCTATAATTTGTCATCTCTGTCATCTGTCATCTCTGTCATCTGTCATCTCTAATTTGTCATCTTTGTCATCTCTCATCTGTGCCATTTGTCATTTCTGTCATCTGTCATTTCTGTCATCTATCATTTCTGTCATTTGTCATCTCTGTCATCTATCATCTCTGTCATCTATCATTTCTGTCATCTGTCATCTCTGTCATCTGTCATCTCTATAATTTGTCATCTCTGTCATCTGTCATCTCTGTCATCACTGTCATCTGTCATCTCTGTCATCTGTCATCTCTGTCATCTGTCATCTCTGCCATTTGTCATCTCTGCCATCTGTCATATCTGCCATCTGTCATCTCTGCCATCTGTCATCTCTGTCATCTGTCATCTCTGCCATCTGTCATCTCTGCCATCTGCCATCTGCCATGTGCCATCTGTCATCTGTCATTTATCATCTGTCATTGTTCTATGTTATCTGATATCTGTCATCTTTCATTTGAAAAATATTATTTGATATGGTTTAAAATAATCTTTTTTCGATTCTATCTTCTGTAATCTCTCATCTCTCATCTGTCATTTACCGTTTGTTATCTGTCATCTATTATCTGTTATCTGAATTTACTACTTCTATCTTTATATTTTTTTTTAAATTTAGTTAAACTCTATTTGCTTACTAATAATAAAATATTTAATTTCATGTTTTTCTGGATAAATGACAAGTGACATATGACAGATGACATGACCGTATACAAAAGTAATTCACGTTAATGAATTATAGAGAACTTTGAAGTATTTTATAAGATCTATATAATATTCTTTTGTTGTTTTTAGGTGGTTATCATAGGTCATTAGTCGTCTCTCATCTGCCACTTGTCATCTGTCATCTGTCATCTGTCACTTGTCATCTGTCACTTTTTTTTCTGTCATCTGCCACTTGTCATCTGTCATCTGTCATCTGTCACTTGTCATCGGTCATCTGTCATATGTTCTCTGTCATCTTATAAACTTTTATAATCTGTTATGCTTTTTAAAACGATGTATCATCTTTTATTTGTTAATTGTTATCTAACGTTTTTCATCTATCAGTTGCCTGATTTCATCTGTCATCTATTATCTACCATGTGACTTTTGATATTTATCATAGGGCATGTTTTGAAATACGTTTAGTTTTTCGTTTCTTATTTTTTACATCAACTTTTAATGACAAAATAAAAACAATATTGCTTTTGACATTTTTTAACAGCTAAATTTATAATATTTATCAACTGCCATCTGTAATTTATCATCTGAGATCTGTTGACTGTTGTCTGTCAATTGTTTTTGTTATTTGTCATCTGTATTTACAATTTACCATCTCTCAACAATCATCTATCATATTTCTTTTGCCATCTAGCATATATCGTTTGACATCTGTCATTCGTCATTTGATATTTATGATCTGATTTGCTTGCTTTTGCTTAATAAGATCTTTAATAATCGCACATCTCTTGTATATCATGTGACATTTATCGTCTGACATTCTTTTAAAATCGTTTAATATCATTTCTAGTTTTCAGATGTTTTTTTTCGATTATTTCTTAAGACAATTTACAAATTCAAACCGTTCTTCTGAGATTTTATTCAATTATTTATTTATTCTAAGCTAAGCGGTTTCAAATTTGAAATTTGAAGTTTGAATTTGAAATTTCAATTTGTGAAAATTGAAAAAATGAAAAAATATTACTTAACTTTCTAGAACGTCCTTTACGTTCTTTAATACATTTTTATTACTGATGAAGGTTTAAATTGATTAATTTAAACCTTCATCAGTAATAGTTCAAAGTGATAAGTGGAAAAGTCATTCAAGAAATAATAAATCGAAGTTTTTGATTATGGCTTCAAGTATTTAATAAAAAATGGTTTTCTTTTAATTTTTTTCGTATTCCATATGGAGCAAAGGAAACATTAGCAAGTATATATATAAGACCATTATAAAAATAATGATAATAATCAATATAAATTTAAAAGAATTTATATTGAATCAATATGAGAGCCTTGTGGTATACCAGAAAACTAGCAAAACTTTTAAACGCACATATTAAAATCGATCCGATTTCGAAATAATCAACGTAATCAAATTACCAACAATCGCAATTTCGTCTGTAAAACCGGAAATGGCAATGTTTAGCAAGCCTCGAGCGCAATAAAAATTTATGATTTGTCGTGTCGCAAACGAACAATCACGGCGTCATATTTCACGGCTACGGCGATTCGTGACAATGGCGACGCGCAAACTGAGACACTTTCCTATTGAAAAACCTGCGAATTTTGACGGAATATTATCGGCGAGCAAGTTTATTACACCGTCGCGACAGATCGCCGATAGCATCGGCCGAACTGGAGCATTTTTCGAAAAAGAGGCGCCGCCGATAGGTTTTCAGACAATCGTTTTCGGAATCGAAAATAGAAATATTGTGCCTGCTTCTTCAGGGCGGAACTGTTTGGACAGTAAAGTGGTTTCGGATTTTCGGACATAATGGAGTGATTTATTATGTTTTGAAAATAATTTTTTTTTTTTCGAAAATTTAAGGTACTTACGCTTATTGAATATTTTTCAATAATAAAAATAGTACCTGATTTTTGTAAAAAAATTTTAGACTAGATTTTTTCACGTAGATGAACAAGATCACATGATGAACTACCTGATTTAAACCTTCTTTTGTATTTTTGGAAATGAAATAATATAGTTATCCTTTAGATAGGAGCTAAGTAGTATTAAAAACTATCAACAAATTATATCTAATTAAGATTTAAGCTTAAATATCCTTAAGACAAAAATTTCGTAATGAGCAACGAAGAATTAATCAAAATTGTTAACAAATCTAATGAAGATATAAGTTCGAATATTCTTATAATCTATTTGTTGTGCATCCTTGGAAATTGAAGACAGACGCTTCAAACATATTCTAAACATCTACTATTTATTTTTATAAGCAAACAAATAAATGTTTCAAGCAAGTTTCAATAATCCTTTATATCTGAAAAACTCATGTTTAATTTTAGACTATTTCCATATTTCTTTCTTTATTTACACAAAATTCAATTATAATTGTTATAGGTCATAATTAAATGAGGCCATGAAACATTTGACCATTACAAAACGTCCGGCGGCGATTAACAACAATTAATATTCATAACGAATCCGTCCAAGACGTAATGGAGTTTTTCGGTTCCACTCGTGACTCATTACGCCAAAATATTTTCGACCGAAACCGCACTCTTCTTCACACAATGGATTCCCGACACGCCTAAGTGAGAAGACAAACATTGAAGGTTTTTATCAGCAGACGACATCGACTGAACGCCCGCCGTGACTTCATTACTGACATTGTCGAGTGAGCTGTCAGTAATGGAAACTTTTTTTTTAATGCCACGTCCAGGTAACTCAGGAATACTCTTTGTAATTACATAATGGAATACTTGCGGTTTTGTACGATGTTTTCGTCCTTTCTTAGAATGACATGGGAAAATTAAATTAACAGCTAGACAACAATTGATTTCTTCAAAAGTGTAATTGATGTATATTGTTTAACAGAGGCAAAAATTCTGCGATTGTTTTCTTAAAATCAAACCTTTGACAATGTTTGTAATAAATATTCTACATGTAGGGTGGGTAGGTGTCCTCTATCACGCACTCAAATCTATAAAATACGCGCAAGAGTTTGAATAAAAGCATTCATAATTATCTTCAAATTTATAAAGGCTTTTTTGTAGAAAAGTCCTATTTTAAATAATAAATTTTGTCAAATCTCATTCTTATGATGTTAAAACTAGAAGGTGGGATAGAGGTCACCCACCCACCCTACATATATTTTTTGAGTTAAGCTAGAATCAGTGTTGTAGTTTATTGTTTTAACATCAACAATATTGCGATTAATTCCCTGAAACCAAAACAGTGATAGTGTTTGTATTAAAAATGAATATTAGGGTGGGTGGGTAGCCTCTATATACCCTCCAATCCATAAAATACGCGCAAGAGTTTGAATAAAAGCATTCATAACTATCGTCAAATTTCTAAAGGCCTTTTTGTAGAAAAGTCCTAATTTTAAAGAATAATTTTTGTCAAATCTCGTTCTTATGCTGTTAAAACTTGAAGGTGGGATAGAGGCCACCCACCCACCCTACATATATTTTTTGAGTTAAGCTAGAATCAATGTTGTAGTTTATTGTTTTAACATCAACAATATTGCGATTAATTCCCTGAAACCAAAACAGTGATAGTGTTTGTATTAAAAATGAATATGTAGGGTGGGTGGGTGGCCTCTATATACCCTCCAATCCATAAAATACGCGCGAGAGTTTGAATAAAAGCATTCATAATTATCGTCAAATTTCTAATGGCCTTTTTGTAGAAAAGTCCTAATTTTAAAGAATAATTTTTGTCAAATCTCGTTCTTATGCTGTTAAAACTTGAAGGTGGGATAGAGGCCACCCACCCATATTAAAAATGAATAGTAGGGTGGGTGGGTAGCCTCTATATACCCTCCAATCCATAAAATACGCGCAAGAGTTTGAATAAAAGCATTCATAACTATCGTCAAATTTCTAAAGGCCTTTTTGTAGAAAAGTCCTAATTTTAAAGAATAATTTTTGTCAAATCTCGTTCTTATGCTGTTAAAACTTGAAGGTGGGATAGAGGCCACCCACCCACCCTACATATATTTTTTGAGTTAAGCTAGAATCAGTGTTGTAGTTTATTGTTTTAACATCAACAATTTTGCGATTAATTCCCTGAAACCAAAACAGTGATAGTGTTTGTATTAAAAATGAATATGTAGGGTGGGTGGGTGGCCTCTATATACCCTCCAATCCATAAAATACGCGCAAGAGTTTGAATAAAAGCATTCATAACTATCGTCAAATTTCTAATGGCCTTTTTGTAGAAAAGTCCTAATTTTAAAGAATAATTTTTGTCAAATCTCGTTCTTATGCTGTTAAAACTTGAAGTTGGGATAGAGGCCACCCACCCACCCTACATATATTTTTTGAGTTAAGCTAGAATCAGTGTTGTAGTTTATTGTTTTAACATCAACAATTTTGCGATGAATTCCCTGAAACCAAAACACTGATAGTGTTTGTAATAAAAATGTATATGTAGGGTGGGTGGGTGGCCTCTATGTACCCTCCAATCCATAAAATACGCGCGAGAGTTTGATTAAAAGCATTCATAATTATCGTCAAATTTCTAATGGCCTTTTTGTAGAAAAGTCCTAATTTTAAAGAATAATTGTTGTCAAATCTCGTTCTTATGCTGTTAAAACTTGAAGGTGGGATAGAGGCCACCCACCCACCCTACATATATTTTTTGAGTTAAGCTAGAATCAGTGTTGTAGTTTATTGTTTTAACATCAACAATATTGCGATTAATTCCCTGAAACCAAAACAGTTATAGTGTTTGTAATAAAAATGTATATGTAGGGTAGGTGGGTGGCCTCTATGTACCCTCCAATCCATAAAATACGTGCGAGAGTTTGAATAAAAGCATTCATAATTATCGTCAAATTTCTAATGGCTTTTTTGTAGAAAAGTCCTAATTTTAAAGAATAAATTTTGTCAAATCTCGTTCTTATGATGTTAAAACTTGAAGGTGGGATAGAGGACACCCACCCACCCTACATATGTTTTAAAACTTAAGCTAGAATCAGTGTTGTAGTTTATTGTTTTAACATCAACAATTTTGCGATTAATTTCCTGAAACCAAAACAGTGATAGTGTTTTTAGTAAAAGTAAATATGTAGGGTGGGTGGGTGGCCTCTATCACACCCTTAAATCTATAAAATACGCGCGAGAGTTTGAATAAAAGCATTTATAATTATCAACAAATTTCTTATTGCTTTTATGTAAAAAAGTCCTCATTTTGATGATATTAAAACTGGAAGGTAGGATAGTGACCACCCACCCACCCTACATATATTTTCTAACAGTGTTTGTAATTAAAATATATATGTAGGGTGGGTGAGTTGCTTTTAACTACCCACCAATCCATAAAATACGAGCGTGAATTTGAATAAAGGCATGAATAAATATACATAATTACTATTACAAACACTTTAAAATATTATAAATCTATTAAAAAGCATTTAAACTCTGAAACACCCATAAAACAATTGAACTACAATTTTTAAAAACAAAATGGCAATTCTTGAAACTTAAATTGAAGAAAATATAAATATTAAATACAATGATTTAAATACTTGTAAACAAATATTATTACGAGTAAAATTACTTTAATATATTATAAATCTATTATTAAAAGGTTCAAACTATAAAACAAACATAAAATAATTGAGATATAGTATCTAAAAACAAAATAATAACGCTTGAAACTTGAATTATCGAAAATTCAAAAAATCATTCAATGATTTGAAAATGAATAAATAAACACAATCACTATTACAATTACAATAAAACCTTACAAATCTTTAAAAAAATATTTAAATTATGAAATATACATAAAACAATTGAACTGCTGTTTCTAAAAACAGAATAGCAACGCTTGAAACTTGAATTGAAAAAAGTACAAATATTACATTTAATGATTTAGAAACTTGTAAAAAATATTATTACCAGCAAAATTACTTTAAAATATTATAAATCTATTAAAAAAAGTTCAATCTATAAAATGTATATAGAATAATTGGGATATAATACTTAGAAACAAAATTATAAACTTGAATTATTGAAAATTCAAAAAATCATTAAAAGATTTGAAAATTAATAAATAAACATATTCACTATTACAATTACTATAAAACCTTATAAATCTTTAAAAAAATATTTAAATTATGAAATATACATAAAATAATTGAACTACAGAGATGGATTTTTTATAATTGTTTTAAATCACCGAATGCAATTTTATATTCCACAAATTTGAGTTTTGAGTGTGGCCATTTTGTTACCAACTGTGATAACTCAATTTATCTAAAAAAAATATTAAAAATACATACATTGGGAATATATTTTGAATTTTTGAAACTAATCAGAGTGTAGATGGATTTTTAACAATTGTTTTAAATCACCGAATGCAATTATATTTTCAACAAAATTGAGTTTTGAGTGTCGCCATTTTGTTTCCAACTGTGGTAACTCAATTTTTCTAAACCAATATTAAAAATACGTTAATTGAGGATGTATTTTAAAATTTTGAAACTAATCAGAGTGGAGATCGATTTTTTACAATTGTTTTAAATCGCCGAATGCAATTTTATTGTGCACAAATTTGAGTTTTGAGTGTCGCCAGTTTGTTCCCAACTGTGTTAACTCAATTTTACTAATATAATATTAAAAATACTTTAATTAAAGATGAAGTTTGAAATTTTGAAACTCATCAGAGTGGAGATGGATTTTTTACAATTGTTTTAAATCACCGAATGCAATTTTATTTTCAACAAATTTGAGGTTTGAGTGTCACCATTTTGTTTCTAGCTGTGTTATTTCAATTTTTTGAAAATTATATTAAAAACACGTTAATTGAGGATGGATTTTGAAATTTTGAAACTAATCAGAATGGAGATAGATTTTTTACAATTGTTTTAAATCACCGATTTCAATTTTATTCTCCAAAAATTTTAGTTTTGTGTGCGCCATTTTGTTCCCAACTATGGTAACTCAATTTTTCTAATAGGATATTAAAAATACGTTAATTGAGGATGGATTTTTGAAACTCATCAGAGTGGAGATTGATTTTTTACAATTGTTTTAAATCACCGAATGCAATTTTATTTTCCACAAATTTTCCACAAGTTTTGAGTGTCGCCATTTTGTTTCCTACTATAGTAACTAAATTATTCTAAAAGAATATTAAAAATACGTTAATTGGGGATGGATTTTCAAATTTTGAAACTAATCAGAGTGGAGATGGATTTTTTACAATTGTTTTAAATCACCGAATGCAATTTTATTGTCCACAAATTAAAGTTTTGAGTGCCGCCATTTTGTTACCAACTGTGGTAACTCAATTTTTCTAATAGGATATTAAAAATACGTTAATTGAGGATAGATTTTGAAACTTTGAAACTAATCAGAGTGGAGATGGATTTTTTACAATTGTATTAAATCACCGAATGCAATTTTATTTTCCACTAATTTAAATTTTCAGTGTCACCAGTTTGTTCCCAAGTGTGGTAACTCAATTTTTTTAATAGTATATTAAAAATACGTTAATTGAGGATGGATTTTGAAATTTTGAAACTAATCAGAGTGAAGATGGATTATTTACAATTGTTTTAAATCACCGAATGCCATTTTATTTTACACAAATTTGAGTTTTGAGTGTGGCCATTTTGTTACCAACTGTGATAACTCAATTTATCTAAAAGGATATCAAAAATACGTTAATTGGAGTTGAATTTTATAATTTTTAAACTAATCAGAGTGAAGATGGATTTTTTACAATTGTTTTAAACCACCGATTTCAATTTTATTTTCAAAAAATTAAAGTTTTGAGTGCCGCCATTTTGTTTCCAACTGTGGTAACTCAATTTTTTTTAAAGAATATTAAAAATACATTAATTGAGGGTGGATTTTGAAATTTCGAAACTCATCAGAGTAGAGATTGATTATTTACAATTGTTTTAAATCGCTGAATGCAATTTTATTTTCCACAAATTTGAGTTTTGAGTGTCGCCATTTTGTTCGCAAGTGTGGTAACTCAATTGTTCTAATAGGATATTAAAAATACGTTAATTGAGGATAGATTTTGAAACTTTGAAACTAAACAGAGCGGAGATTGATTTGAAATTTGATACACTCCTTCAAAGAAAATTTCCACTTAAAAAATTATCACAAAAAACACAGAAACAAAACGGAAATCACAAAAGTAAACAAATTTCCATCTCAAAAAATCGTCTCCAAGTACAAAAAATAACAAAAAAAAAGAAACATTCGTTGCCAAAAAAAAAAAAAGATCACAATAATAATTCAGGTCTATAACAAAATTCGTCACAAAAAAAAATCATCACAGAAATTAATCCCAAACTTTTATTACATTAAAGAAATTTTCATTAAATTAAAATGATCACAAAAAGTTCTTGAAGAAAAATACATCTCTATCGTCAAAACAAACTACAGAAAACTTTATCATCACAAAAAGAAACAAATCTCGCTTATAAAATTGCCACAGAAAAATAAATCAGCAAAAGTTTTATAAATAAATTATAGATGTCAGGCAAATGATTGATAATAACGGGCTGATAACAGATAACAAATAATAGATGACAGATGACAGATGACTGATAAAAAAATAACAGATAACAGATACAAATTACGTTAACAATTTTATATTTTTAATATATTTATATGCAATCAATCAAATTTTCACAGAATAAATAATAGTCAAATTCTTCATCACAAAATATCGCCGCTAAGAAAGATTTCGTTTTAAAAACAATCATAGCAGAGATATTCGTCGCTAAGAAATGTTTCCTTTATGAAAATCTTTCCTGTAAAGAAATGTTCACAAAAAAAAAATTATCAAGAAAAACTCGTCACAGAAATCACAAAAGGAAACGAGTTTCAAAAAATTGCCTCGAAAAATAAATCAACAAAAATTTCATGGCAAAAAATGGTAATGAAAAAAAAAACAAAAATAAGAAAAAATATCGCAAAGAAATTGTTAGAAAACAATTGAGTTCATTAACAAAATTCATCACAAAAAAAACTATTACAGAGTTTTGTCGCAATTTTTTATAACATTGAAAATATTTTCATTCAAAAATTAAATCGTCAAAACAAAAAATTGCTTCAGAAAAGTAAATCACCAAAAAAATCATCTCCAAGTAACAAAAATTAAAAAAAAAAATCGTTGCGTAAAAAAATCTATCATTTTTTTTAACATTTTCATTCAATAAAAATTTGTCATCAGAATAGCAGAAAACTTTCTAACCACAAAATAAATCACCAAACGTTTTAGCATAATTTATGGTTTATGCTTGCAGTTTAAATTAATCTGTATTTAAGTTTTTAGATGACAAATGACAGACAAAATTACGTTATTATCATTATTATTTAATAATTATTTTTTCGCTACATCCTTTCAGAGGAATTTCTCACAACAAAAATGTATCACAAAAGTAAACTAGTATTGAAAAATTGCCTCAGAAAAATAAATCAGCCAATTTTTTTTCTCAAAAAGTCTAATTTCTACGATTATAATTATCTTTTATAGTTTATTGTTTAATTAATCCATAATTTTAAATAATATTCATTATTCTAGATCCCTGCAATGTAGAACATGTTAGTAAACAAAAGAATTATTAAAAATTCTGTAAATATAGAATTTCAAAATCTTAGAACTCTATAGAACTTTATTAATATTAAGGATAGTAAAAATATAGAGTAAACAATTGTAATTTCTAGATTTTTGTAAAGTTCCAATATTATTAATAATGTAAAAAATCTACTCTACAATTTCAAAACTCAAGAATTGTAGAATTTTTTTGGAGCTATTAAATTTATGAAAACCAAAACTCAAGCAAAATAGAATAATAAAATTTTAGAGATTTGAATATAGAGTTTCTAGGCAGTCGGAAATTGTAGATTCTTTAAGTAACACAATTTTCAGAGATTTTTGAAATTTTAGAGGTCAATTATTCAAGAAAAAATTGTAGATCTCTGAAATTTTGAGTTTATAAAATTGTAGAATAACTATGAATTCTAAAGTTCTTAAACTTTTTACAGTTTCCAGATTTTTAAAATGTAATATTTTCAAAGTTTCTAGAGATTTTTTGAACTTTTAAAGATCTTTAATTCTAGGTAAATTTATAGACTAGAGTTTTAAAACTAGAGTTTCAAGGCATTTTAGAATTGTAGAATCACTATGAATTCTAAAGTTCTGATAAATTCTACAAATTTTTAAAATCGAATGATTCTGAATTTCTAAATTGTAAAGTTTCCAGAGATTTGGATATTCTAAAAGTCTATAATTCTATAAATTTAAAGAAAATAAAAATTTAGATTTTTAAAAAATTACAGTTTCTAGACACTTATATATTAATTAATATTAAATTACTAGGAATTCTTAAAGTTCTTCTCCACTTTCTAGAATTTTAAAATCGATCGTTTCTAAACTTCAAAATTCCAATGTTTCTAGTGATTTTAGAAATTCTAAATCGCTAAAATTTTAGAGTTTTACAATTTTTGAGAGTTTGTAATTGTCGAATTGCTATAAATTCTAAAGTTTTTAAAAATTCTAGTTTTCAGACTTTTTAAAACTTATGTTTATAAATTTCTAAATACCAAAATTTTCAGAGATTTTTTTAAATTCTAAAAGTCAAATGTTAATATTTTAGAGTTTTAGAATTAAAGGTTCTAGAAAGTTTGGAATTGTAGATTTACTACGAATTCTAAAGTTCTGAAAAATTCTATAGTTTCCAGTTTACTTTAATCTAAATTTCCTAAATTCGTTAGTTCGATAGAATATTTTATAGTATTAGAATTAATGGTTCTAGACAGTTTGGAATTGTTAATTTACTATGAGTTTTAAAGTTCTGAAAAAATCTACAGTTTCTAGATTTGTTAAATCTAAATATTTTAAAATCGATAGTTCTAGAGAATCGACGGGCTCTATAATTTCAGTTTTAGAACTTTAGAGAACTTTATAAATATTACACTAACATTTTAAACTTGTATTATTAGTTTCTTTGGTATTCTAAAAAATTATTTTTAATATTTATTAAAAATCATTTAATTGTAGAGAATTTAGAAATTTGATGAACTGCAGAATTCAGAAGTATTCTATAATTCTAGAAAGTCTAACAGCTTCAGATTTTTGAACTTTAGAGAATAAAAATATTAACTTTTACAATTGGTTTAAATCGCCGAATGCAATTTTATTTTCCACAAATTTGAGTTTTAAGTGTCACCATTTTGTTCCCAACTGTGATAACTCAATTTTTCTAAAAGGATATTAAAAATACGTTAATTGAGGATGGATTTTGAAATTGTGAAACTAATCAGAGTGGAGATTGATTTTTTACCATTGTTTTAAATTACCGAATGAAATTTTATTTTTCACAAATTTGAGTTTTGAGTGACACCACTTTGTTCCCAACTATGGTAACTCAATTTTGCTAATATAATATTAAAAATACGTTAATTAAGGATGGATTTTGAAATTTTGAAACTAATCAGAGTGACGATGGATTTTTTACAATTGTTTTAAATCAGCGAATGCAATTTTATTTTCCACAAATTTGAGTTTTGAGTGTCACCATTTTGTTCCCAACTATGGTAACTCAATTTTTATAAAAGAATATTAAAAATACGTTAATTAAGGATTGATTTTGAAATTTTGAAACTAATCAGAGTGAAGATGGATTTTTTACAATTGTTTTAAATCACCGAATGCAATTTTATTTTCCACAAATTTGAGTTTTAAGTGTCGCCATTTTGTTACCAACTGTGGTAACTCAATTTTTCTAATAGGACATTAAAAATACGTTAATTGAGAATGGATTTTGAAATTTTGAAACTAATCAGAGTGGAAATGGATTTTTTACAATTGTTTTAAATCACCGTTTGCAATTTTATTTTCTACAAATTTTAGTTTTAAGTGTCGCCATTTTCTGCCCAACTATAGTAACTGAACTTTTCTGAAAGAATATAAAAAATACGTTAATTGAAGATGGATTTTGAAGTTTTAAAACTAAAATTTTGAAACTAATCAGAGTGGAGATGGATTATTTACAATTGTTTTAAATCATCGAATGCAATTTTATTTTCCACAAATTTGAGTTTTGAGTGTCACCATTTTGTTACCAACTGTGGTAACTCAATTTTTCTAAAAGTATATTAAAAATACGTTAATTGAGGATGGATTTTGAAATTTTTAAACTAATCAGAATGGAGATGGATTTTTTACAATTGTTTTAAATCGCCGAATGCAATTTTATTTTCCATAAATTTGAGTTTTGAGTGTCACCATTTTGTTACCAACTGTGGTAACTCAATTTTTCTAAAAGGAAATTAAAAATACGTTAATTAAGGATGGATTATGAGATTTTAAAACTAATCAGAGTGGAGATGGATTTTTTACAATTGTTTTAAATCGCCGATTGCAATTTTATTTTCCACTAATTTGAGTTTCGAGTGCCTCCATTTTGTTCCCAAGTGTGCTAACTCAATTTTTCTAATAGGATATTAAAAATACGTAAATTGGGAATAGATTTTGAAATTTTTAAACTAATCAGGGTGGATATAGATTATTTATAACTGTCTTAATTCACCGAATGGAATTCTATTCTCCAAAAATTTGAGTTATAAGTGTCGCCATTCTGTTACCAACTATGGCAACTCAATTTTAGTGAAAGTATATTTACAATACGTTAATTGGGGATGGATTTTGAAATTTTGAAACTAATCAGAGTAGAGATGGATTTTTTACAATTGTTTAAAATCGCTGAATGCAATTTTATTTTCCACAAATTTGAGTTTTAAGTGTCGCCATTTTGTTCCTAACTATAGTAACTCAATTTTTCTGAAAGGATATTAAGAATACGTTAATTGGAGATGGATTTTAAAATTTTGAAACTAATCAGAATGGAGATGGATTTTTTACAATTGTTTTAAATCACCGAATGCAATATTATATTCCACAAATTTGAGTATTGAGTGTCGCCATTTTATTCACAACTGTTGTAACTCAATTTTTTAATAGGATATTAAAAATACATACATTGAGGATGGATTTTAAAATTTTGAAACTAATCAGAGTGGAGATTTATTTTTTACAATTGTTTTAAATCACCGAATCCAATTTTATTTTCAACAAAATTTAAGTTTTGAGTGTCGCCATATTGTTACCAACTGTGGTAACTCAATTTTTTTAAAAGGATAATAAAAATACGTTAATTAAGGGTGTATTTTGAAATTTTGAAACTAATCAGAGTGGAGATGGATTTTTTACAATTGTTTTAAAACACCAATTGCAATTTCATTTTCCACAAATTTGAGTTTTGAGTGTCGCCATTTTGTTCCCAACTATGGTAACTCAATTTCTCTAAAATGATATTAAAAATACGTTAATTGAGGATGGATTTTGAAATTTTTAAACTAATCAGAGTGGAAATGGATTTTTTACAATTGTTTTAAATCACCGAATGAAATTTTATTTTCCACAAATGTTAGGTTTTGAGTATCACCATTTTGTTCCCATCTATGATAACTCAATTTTTCTAAAAGGATATTAAAAATACGTAAATTGGGAATGGATTTTCAAATTTTGAAACTAATCAGAGTGGAGATGGATTTTTTACAATTGTTTTAAATCACCGAATACAATTATATTTTCCACAAATTAAAGTTTTGAGTGTCGCCATTTTGTTCCCAACTGTAGTAACTCAATTTTTCTAAAAGGATATTAAAAATACGTTAATTGAGGATGGATTATGAGATTTTAAAACTAATCAGAGTGGAGATGGATTTTTTACAATTGTATTAAATTACCGAATGCAATTTTATTTTCCACAAATTTGAGCTTTAAGTGTTGCCATTTTGTTCCCAACTATAGTAACTTAATTTTTCTAAAAGGATATTAAAAATACGTAAATTGAGAATAGATTTTGAAATTTTGAAACTAATCAGAGTAGAGATGATTTGTAATTTATTGAAATAAATTCCCAATAGATGAAACGTATTTTTTTGTTTCAAATTCAAATTGACCTGTGGTCTTTTCAGTCGACAAAAAGAAATGTATACTTTCTGGGAATACAATCTAGGTAAGAACTTGATTTAAGGACTTTCATTCCCATCTTGGGAGGTAAATGACCTTGGAATCATTTAAACGCCATGATTTATTGTAATGAAGTCGTCACGGCGGCGTCCGCAGGTGTAATGACTGTTTTACGAAATTTTGACAACATTGTGTAAACTGGGTGGCCGCTCTAGACGTCTTTGATTGTCTTTGGCTTGAGGAGCAGATGCTCGGGAAGAAGCGAACAGGAACAGCTGTCTCCCACACAATCCATTCTTTTACCGTGGTAAAAAGATGTTTTCACCGTGGGGTGTAAGTGGGTGGCAAGCTGTTCCGGGCATCTCAGGTAAGAAACACAAGGGTTGGAATAGTAACCCTTGTGGGAAATTGATCCTACATATGCTGCTTCAATTTTTTTTATGTTACTACTTACAAATTTAAAAGAATATATTTCTGCCTGTAGTTTAATGATTAATTTTTATGTCAAAAAAAACGTATCCTTTGAATTTAAAAGTTGTTGAAAGCATAAATGCACACTGTTTGTATTTCCCATATCACAAATAGATTATCATATTTAAATTGGGAGAATATATCGAAACATGACACTATCTCAATTCGTATGTAATTTTTTACTATTTCAATTTGTATATAATTTTTTATGAAAGAATATTTGATTTGTTTTGATTTATTTTTAACACATAAATTTCGTCCTTACGGGCGAATCGATCGCATTGAGGCCACCGCTTCAAATTTCTGTGTCGCCAATATCGAAACCAATGACAAACGGCCGTCATTACACGGTTCATTGACGCTGAGAGTGTCATCATCAATTATGTAACAGAACCGATTATTGCCACCCGGCTTGGGCATTGTCCCCTCGTCAAACAAAAGCGCATCTACGACGATCCTCCGACGGCCGAGCCTTTGAAATATCAAAATGTCGCAACGTGAGTTTAAGGTTAACGCAAAACAAAATATACAATTAAATCAGTACAGATCCATGAACTCTAACAGAGGTGTAACATCGTATTAGCGATTGCAAAGATGACCTTGATTTAAAAGTGGATAGGTGATTGTACTAGAGAAATAAGAATTTAAAATTGATTAAACCAAACCTAAAATAATTACAACTAAAGATATTCTATGTAGATAAAAGTGATTTATGCAAATATATTATTCCTGATAAAATTCTAATAGAGTGATTTTTTAACAAACAACGCATAACTTTCTGAAGATAGGTTGTAAAATACATAATCCCGATTAAGCCGAATCGCAGCATTTATTCATGTACATGGATAAGTAAGTCGTTGACATGGATTAATTTTAATAGCTTCTAATCCCCTAGAAACAACCTCGACGAAGTGACATAAACAACTTACAAAAACAAATGTGCCACGTGTTGCTTAACGTAATTTATCTTTCTGCATTCCCATTTGCCCAACAAGTCTAATAATACTACATTATAATCTTGTATTTTATAATATTCGTTCTCTGCTATGAGCAAAGAATCATAATCTATAAATTTCAACCTTTAAATAATCTGTAGCTAATTCAGAAAACGTATATTCAACTTGAAGTTCTGGCCTTTGAATTGATAATCCCACGCTCTACCATTCGAGCCATTTAGCCCCAGTGGTGAATAGAATGCCAATATATACTAAAATTTGATTCAGCTACAATCTATCATTTGGCACCTATCAACTTTTAGATGTTATACATATATTAACTATTTTCAGTATTGTGAAGATATCTAATTAGAGTAATTAAAAATAAATTCTCAAAAACTTTCATAAACATTCCAGGTCTGAACAAATTTATATAATTTTACATCTAAAAATTTTAATTTAAAATGTCTATTAACTATAAATTGTAATTTATAATATTTCATCTTTCAAACGCCATATGTAATCTATCAGTCGTCATCTGTCAACTGCCATATGTCATCTGTCATCTGTCAATTATCTTTTGCATTTGGGCTTGTGTTTTCTCTTGTCTTTTTCCGATTAAATGCTTGATTATTTAAATATTTAACAAATTTCTCTGCAAGGCTTTTATTGCTAGATAAAAAAATATTTCATAAATAACTGACCACCATCTCAAAATATCAATATCAACTGTTATCTATGATGTATATATCTGTCATCTGTCTAAATATAGGTGAAATTTGAAACTGATCATTTTAAAATATTAGTATACAATTTTACTTGTGATCATTTGTAATCTGTCGTTTTACACATGTCATCTTCCATATTATATTTCATCTGTCAACTGTCTTCGTTTATGCAATAAACTGCACTAATCTATCAAGAGTAATTAGAAATGAATAATCAAAAATAAAGACAACTGAAGATTTAAAATTATTTTAAATTATAAAATAATTAACACATATTTTTAAATAAAGAAAACACTTAACTTTTTTATACCACTTATATTTTATAAATATATATATTATACTTATAAATATAAGTGGTATAAAAAAGTTAAGTGTTTTCTTTATTTAAAAATCGAAAATGTACCACGAAGTAAACGCCTCCAAAATTCAAGAATTAATTAACACATAAATCTGCAAGTTCAAAATTGCTAAACATAAATTAAATTTATGAGTAACTGACCATCTTAAAATATCAGTGTGGACTATCATCTGTGTTTATTCATTCATCTTCTATCTGTCATCTGTCATCTACAAATTGTTATTTGTCAGCTATCATCTATCATCTACCAGAAGCCATCACTCAACTGTCATCTTTTATCTTTACACTGCTTTCAAGAGTAATTAAAAATAAATACTCAAAACTTTAGACCCGTCAGTATAATCAAACAACTGATATTTCATCACCACTGTCATATATCACCTATCATCTGTCATCTGTCAACTCTCAACTATTATCTGTCATATGTCATCTATTACCTGCCATCTATCATCTATTATCTATCATCTGTTAACATCTGTCATCTGTCAATTTTTAACTTTAACTAGAAACAAATAAAATAATAACTGTCATTTTTGATAATCATAAAGCTATATCCAAAAATATGGAAAATAGGACTAAATTAAAGCAAAAATAATGGTAAATAGAAATAAAGGGAGGGACTCTCAGTATCTACCAGAAACAAGGGTTAGAGTGGAAGATCATCAAGGCTGCATGAACTCCGCTCAGCTTCATCCATTCAAATTTTTTTAATATTTTTGTATTTCCTTATGCGTTCTGTTGGAAAAGAAGCTAAAGTCTAATAAACATAAACAAACAAAAACACCAGTCTTATCTAGTCGGCTATCATCTGTCAACTATCAACTATTATCTGTCATATGTCATCTGTCACCTACCATATATCATCTGCCATCTGTCATCTGCATTATGCCATCTGTCATCTATCATTTGTTAACATTTTCCCTCTGTCATCTGCCATCTCCCATCTGTCATCTGTTAAGATCTGCCTTCTGTTATCTATTAGCATCTATAACCTGTCATTCGTTACCTGCCATCTGTAAATGTTTAACTTTAACTTTAATCTGCCATATGCCATCTGCCATCTATTTGTTAAAATATCTGCCTTCTGTCATCTGCCATCTGTCATCTGTTATCTATTAACATCTATAACCTGTCATTCGTCATCTATCATCTGTCAATTTTTAACTTTAACTAGAAACAAGTTCAACTTTAGACCCATCAGTCTTATCTCGCAACTGAGATTTATCATCTATCATTAAATTTAATCTTTAATCTATCAGCTATTATCTGTCATCTGCCAACTATCAACTATTATCTGTCATATGTCATCTGTCAACTGCCATGTATCATCTGTCTTCTGTCATCTACCATCTGTCATCTATCCGTTAATATCTGTCATCTGCTATTTGCCATTTGTCGTCTGCCATCTGTCATATATTGTCTATTAAAATCTATAACCTGTCATTCGTCATGTGCCATCTGTCAATTTTTAACATTAACTAGAAACAAGTTCAACTTTAGACCCTCAGTTTTATCTAGCAACTGAGATTTATTATCTATCATCAATCATCTGTTATCTTTCATCTATCAGTTATCATCTGTCATCTGTCAACTATCAACTATTATTTGTCATATGTCATCTGTCAACTGTCATCTGTCTTCTGCCATCTGCCATCTGCTATCTGCCATCTACCATCTGTCATCTATCTGTTAATATCCGTCTTTTGTCATCTGCTATCTGCCATCTGTCATCTATTATCTATTAAAATCTATAACCTGTCATTTGTCATATGTCATCTGTCAATTTTTAACTTTAACTAGAAACCAGTTCAACTTTAGACCCATCAGTCTTATCTGGCAACTGAGATTTATCATCTATCATTTATTATTATCGATCATCTGTCATCTTCCATCTGTTAGCTATCACCTGTCAACTATCAACTATTATCTGTCACAAGTCATCTGTCACCTGCGATCTATCATCTGCCATCTGTCACCTACAATCTATCATCTGCCATCTGCCATCTGACATCTGTCATCTGTTAATTTTTAACTTTTATTTTGAATGTTGTCTTTTGTAACTTTTATTGTGTTTTGTATTTGTATCTCCAAGCATAGAATTCGAATGGAAAATTAAGTTTAACAGTCAACTATTATCTAGAATTTGTCATCTGTTATATATTGTTTAATATATGTTGACTGCTATATATCTTCTGACAACTATCATCTATCAATTGATTTATATTATCCTCCATCTCTCGACTGTTAACTATTATATGTTATCCGTCAACTGGCATCTGTTAATATTTGCCATCTACCATCTGCCTTCTGCTATCTGTCATCTGCCATCTGTCATCTGTCATCTGTTAACATCTGTCATCTGCCATCTGTTGTCTGCTATCTCATATTTGCTCTCTGCTATCTGCCATCTGCTATCCGTTATCTGTTAAAATCTGTCATCTACAATATGTCATCTGTTACCTGTCATCTGTAATCTGTCATTCGTCATCTGTCAATATGTTATATATTGTTTAATATATCTTTACTGCAACATGTCTTCTGACAGCTATCATCTAACAACTGTTATATATTATCCGTCGCTCGACTGACAACTATTATATGTTATCCGTTAACTGTTATCTGTCATTTGTCAACTGTTTTCCTTAAACCGCTAACTGTCAATTTTCTTCTTTAGTCTTCTGGCGTTTGTCTATCTGTATTGTAATTAAATGCCTAAATAACAAATATTTGTGGTTAAAACATAGTGAATTTTTCAATTCAGTGTAATTATGGATTACCTCGTAGTAACGGTCGCAACCATTATTTTTATCAAAATATCAACACTAACTGTTTTGTCATTTATCAATGGTCACCTCTCTGAATATAACTTGAATTTTAGAACCAACAGACTAGAATTATCCCTATCAACTCTTATTGGTGGTTAGTCATCTTATCATTTTTATCTCTGACAATTGTCATCTGCAATCTGAAATCTCTCATCTACCAACTCTTTCTATCAATCTTTAATTAGCATATTGTCCACTGTCAACTAATTTGTATCCATCAGAAATGTCTTTTGTTATCCATCATCTGGTAACTGTCATCTCTCAATTGTCAACTGTCATCTGTAAACATCATCTGGCCACTGTATTCAGTCGTCTGCTATAATTTGTTACAGAAATGTAATGTAACACATAAATATAAAGATCTTATATTACTTGATTAAAACTTTAGAAATATCAGTATCATTTGTCATCTATAATCTCTGATTTATCATCTGTCATTTCTTATCTATCAACTGTCAACTGTAATCTGTCAACTACCATCTAGCTACTAATAAATATCATTGGTATCTATTATCTGTCACCCACTATGTTATCTGTCATTAGTATCTGCTAACTATCGTATATAATTCATCAACTGTCAACTATTATTTGTCAATTATCATTTGTCATTTGACATTTATCATCTATTACCCATCTCTCAACTATTTATATTTTAGCTTATTGAAGATGAAGAAATCCAACAATGGAAGTGAACAATAAATTATTTATAAAAAACTCTATATAAATATTCTAAGTAACTAATGATTTATGACAAGAGTCTGTTATAATAAATATATTCAAAATTAAAGTTACTTATAGTTGTAAGTTCTATATTGCTAGATACTAATTCTAAAATCAACTATCATTTATCATTTGTCATTGTCATTCAAATGTCATCTATTTTTATTTTTGTGTTCACTGACTCTTGTCTTCTTTCATTTCACGAGAAAATTTTATCCACTGACTCATATAGTTTATTTTTCTGTCTTCTGCCTTTTGTTTCTGTCTTCTGTCTTTTGTCTTTTGTTTTTTGTCTTTTGTCTTTTGTTTTTTGTCTTTTGTCTTTTGTCTTTTGTTTTTTGTCTTTTGTCTTTTGTTTGAGAATTTAATGATTAATGATTAAATGCACTGCATTAACTCAAAAATAATGTACTATCTCAAAATATTAGCATCAACTGTTATTTGTTATATCATTATTCATTTGACATCTGCCAAAGTATGAGTTGAATTAAAAAAATAAATGTTCACGTAAAATTAGCAATACCAGCTGTTATTTATGATGTGTCATCTATAAACTGTCATCTACAAATTGTAATTTCTTATTTCTCTCGGCATAATTATATTTTATTCTGTAAAAAAGTTTTAACCTATCAAAAATGTTATTTGTCATTTATCAATTGTTACAAGCCATCTGTTATCTATCAATTAGCTTTAGTCGTATGTTTTTTGTAACAAAAATCAACAGGAGTAATTAAATAAAAATCCGCTAATAATATTAGTAAAATATTCTAAAAATGTAATTATTTTTTTAATAAATAAATTTAAAGAATTTTAAGACGTAAATTTGGAAATTTCATATTACTAGAAAATAAATGCAACTTTAGATTATAAAAATGTCAGTATCATATATAATATGAGTCATATTCTTGTAAAAATTATTGAATTTCATTTGTTTAAATGCCTGTCATCTATCGTCTGCTACATCTAGTAGCTGTCATCTCTTATAATCTTATCTGTCAAAAATTACAAACCTTCTTGTGCAAGCTTCTGCAAAAATATAGCAAGAGTAATTAAAAATAAATTCTCAAAACAGTCCATTATTAAAAAAAAATCTAGCGTACAAATAATTTGATAATATACCTGAAATTTAAATATTTCTTACGCATATTTAGAGGTAACTAGATTTATTGAATGATACAAGTTTACCTTTTTTGTAACTAGTCATATCGAATTATCTGCCTTTAGTCATCTGTTATCTGCCATCTAGCATCTGGCATTTGTCATTTATCATTGATTATCCGTTATCAGTCATCTGTTCACTAGGTTATTTAGTCATCTGTATGTCTAGTCATCTGGTCATCTGGTCGTTTGGTCATCTGGTCATCTGTCAATCTGGTCATATGATCATCTGATCATATGACCATCTGGTCATCTGGTAATCTGGTCATCTGGTCATCTGGTCATCTGTCATCTTTCAAATCTTTTATCTTTTATCTATCATGTGTCATCTGTTATTTATCTACTGTCATCTATAATATATTATACTTTATCTTTCATATATCATCTGTTATCTTTACACTTTCATCTATCATTAATTAATTGCATTTTAGAAATAGTCTTTACAGAAAAAGGGTATTAGCCATCATCTATCATCTGTCACCTATCATAAGATACCTTTTATCTATTTAGTTGGTTGCATTTAAAAATTATGCAGCTCACCCTACATATGTATTTGATCTTCACATGAAACATTGTTTTTAATTTTTTGAAACAATATGTAAACACTGTTCGTGATTTATGTTAAAATAAATATGTAGGGAGGGTGGGTGGCATCTATCCCATCTTCCAATTACTTGAACAATTACAAAGATTTTCTTTAGAGAACCTGCACAAAATTATGAATTTTTTTTAATGTGAGTAATTATTTTTACATTATGCACATTTTATAGAAAACTTTGTTTGGTGGTGTAGTAATTGGAGGGTGGGATAGTGGCCACCCACCCACCCTACATATACATTACAACCACCATTAAAACACTGTCTTTAATTAATTGAAAAATTATTCACCGTTTTATTTGCAGATTGCATTTTTCCTAATTGTAAACTCTATTTGTAACATACATTTAAATAATTATGTAGGGTGGGTTGGCGGCCTATATTCCACCCTTCAAATGACTTCAACATTAATAATGGTTTGCTTCAGAAAAACTGAACAAAATTAAGAGAAATTTTAAGCACAAATAATTAATTATTAAACACGAATTTTTTACAATCCGGCTTTGAATTCAAAAGTCATCGTCAAAAAATGAAAAAAAAAACAATTGAAGCACGAATTTCTGTTGATGAACTAAAAACTATATAGAATTCAATCATCTATAAAATAATTCTATATTAACAACTCCTTGTAGTACTACTAGCAATTAATTTCTCTTTTTTTAATGATTGGAAATTTGATTTGTTATATTTTTTTAAATTTTTATAATCCTTTATAGGAGAACCAAAAAATGTACGGATTTAATTAATCTATGAAATAGTACTACAATAATATTTCCTCGCGGTACTGTCACCGAATCATTCCTCTTTTTTCAATTCTTGAAAATTTGATTTTGTGAATTTTTAAAACTTTTTTAATTGCATCAGCAAATAAATAAAACTATTTTAAGTGGAGAATATATAGAATTAAATTATTTATAAAATGGTAGTACATAAAGATTTTCACATAGTACTATCATCGAATTATTCTAATATCTTAAAAGTTGTCAAAATTTGATTACGTAGAAATTTTTTAATTGTTTCAGCAATAAAATAAAACTATATTAAGTGAAGAATGTATAGAGTTAAATTATATATAAAATGGTAGTACATAAACATTTTCACATAGTACTATCATCGAATTATTCTAATAGTCTTGAAAATTTGATTTCGTAGATTTAAGAAAAAAATCAATTGTTTCAGCAATGAACTAATACTATTTTAAGTGAAGTATGTATAGAATTAAATCATGTATAAATTAGAACTACATAAACATTTACACGTAGTACTATCATCGAATTATTCTACTTTCTTAAAATTCTTGAAAATTCGATATCGTAGATTTTTTCTATATTATAATTGTTTCAGGCAAAAATCGAAAGAGTATTTTAAATGAAGTATGTATAGAATTAAATTATCTATAAAATAGTACTATGTAACTATTTCTATACATCAATTTTTTTTAATTCTTAAAAATTTGATTTCGTAAATTTTTTATAAATTTTTTATTGTTCCAGAAAAGAACTAAGAAATTTTTTGAAGGAAGTATGTACTGCATTCAATTATCTATAAAAAAGTACGACATAAATACTTCCACGTAGTACTATAATTAACTCATTACACTTTTTTTAAATTCTTAGAAATTTGATTTCGTAGATATTTTCAATTTTTCTAATATTTTCTGATGAGAAATAAAAACATATGAAATAATAAAGGTACACGATTGAATTATCTATAAAATAGTACTATATTAATAATTTCACGCAGTACTACCATCCACTTATTGTACTACTTATTTATTCTTGAAAATTAGATTTCGTTGTTTTCTTCCAGTTTTCAATTGATTTAGCAAAAAATTATGACAATATTTTAATTGATGTTTACATAGATTTTAATTATGTATAGAATAGTACTATATAAATACCTCCACGTAGTACTATTATTGACTGATTCCACTTTTTCTAAAATTCTTCGAAATTAAATTTTGTAGATTTTTTCAATTTTCTTATTGTTTAAAGAAATAACTAAAAAATATTTTAAATAATCTATGAAATTGTACTATAACAACACTGCATAGTACGTTCATCGGCTCATTATATTTTTCTAGATTGATAAAAATTTGATTTCGTAGATTATTTTCATTTCTTAACATTTTCCGCAAAGAACTAAAAGATATTTCAAATGATATATGAATAGAATTAAATTATCTACGAGTTATTATTAAATAAAGTATATTTTGTAGTACTACCATCGAATAATTCCGCAAATTCTGGAAAATTGAATTGCTATATCTTTTTAATTTTTTTATTGTTTTAGAACAGAATTTAAAGACTTTTTTATTAAAAAGTATAGAGAATGAAATTATCTATAAAACAGTACTATATAAATATTTATACTTAATAATACTATCGAGTAATTTCACTATTTTTTAAATTTTTTTAAAATTTAATTTCTTAAATTTTTTCTCTTTATTTATTATTATGACAGCAAAAATCTAAAAAGAATAAAATCATCAATTAAATAGTAGGATATAAACATTTTCACATAGTACTATAATCTAATTGTTCTTAATTTTGAAATTCTTATAATTTTGATTTAGTAACTTTTTTCTATTTTTCATTCATTTAAGCAAAGAATTAAAACAATATTTTAAATGGGGTATATGTAGAATTAAATTATCTACAAAATAGTACTATTTAAACATTTTTTCGAAGTACTATCATCAACTTATTTTACATTTTTTAATTATTGAAAATTTGATTTCGTAGATTTTTCTATTTTCTAATTGTTTTGCCAAAGTACTAAAACAATATTTTAAATCAAGTAAGTATATAATTAAATTATCTATCAAATAGTACCTTATAAATATTTTTAGGTAGTACAATCGTGGATTTATTATACTTTTTATAATTATTGAAAATTTGATTTTGAATTTTTTTAATGTTTTCAATTGTTTGAGCCATGTCTTAAAAAATATTTTTGTTGGGATATGTGTAGAATTAAATTGTCTATAAAATAGTACTACATAAACCATTATTTGTAGTACTATTATCAACTTATTTTACATTTTTAAATTATTGAAAATTTGATTTCGTAAAATTTTTCTATTTTCTAATTGTTTTGCCAAAGAACTAAAACAATATTTTAAATCAAGTAAGTATATAATTAAATTATCTATCAAATAGTACCTTATAAATACTTTTAGGTAGTACAATCGTGGATTTATTATACTTTTTATAATTATTGAAAATTTGATTTTGAATTTTTTTTAATGTTTTCAATTGTTTGAGCCATGTCTTAAAAAATATTTTTGTTGAGATATGTGTAGAATTAAATTGTCTATAAAATAGTACTACATAAACCATTATTTGTAGTACTATTATCAACTTATTTTACATTTTTAAATTATTGAAAATTTGATTTCGTAGATTTTTCTATTTTCTAATTGTTTTGCCAAAGTACTAAAACAATATTTTAAATCAAGTAAGTATATAATTAAATTATCTATCAAATAGTACTTTATAAATACTTTTAGGTAGTACAATCGTGGATTTATTATACTTTTTATAATTATTGAAAAATTGATTTTGAATTTTTTTAATGTTTTCAATTGTTTGAGCCATGTCTTAAAAAATATTTTTGTTGAGATATGTGTAGAATTAAATTGTCTATAAAATAGTACTACATAAACCATTATTTGTAGTACTATTATCAACTTATTTTAAATTTTTAAATTATTGAAAATTTGATTTCGTAGATTTTTTCTATTTTCTAATTGTTTTACCAAAAAACTAAAGCAATATTTTAAATCAAGTAAGTATATAATTAAATTATCTATCAAATAGTACCTTATAAATACTTTTAGGTAGTACAATCGTGGATTTATTATACTTTTTATAATTATTGAAAATTTGATTTTGAATTTTTTTTTACTGTTTTCAATTGTTTGAGCGATGTCTTAAAAAATATTTTTGTTGAGATATGTGTAGAATTAAATTGTCTATAAAATAGTACTACATATACCATTATTTGTAGTACTATTATCAACTTATTTTACATTTTTAGATTATTGAAAATTTGATTTCGTAATATTTTTCTATTTTATCATTGTTTTACCAAAGAACTAAAAACATATTTTGAGTGAGGTATGTCGAATTAAATTATCCATAGAATAGTACTATTAAATATCTCCACATAGTACTACTGTAGACTCATTCAACCTTTTTTTAAATTCTTGAAAATTTAATTTAATCTCTTTTTCCTATTTCCCAATAGCTTCAGCAAGGAAATAAAAAATATTTTACATGAGTTGTGAATAGAATTAAATTAGATATAATATAGTACTACATAAATATTTACACGTTGCAATATATCTTGTTTTATTTCATTTATTTTTAAATGCACTATAATTGAACTCATTTCATCATTGGTTTTCATTCATATTGGCGTTTGTATTTGGTCTCATTCGATATTTATATTTATTATAAAATTACCCATCATAATTAAACACAAATATTTTACGATTGTTTGATAGTGTATCGAGAATTCGCAATCTTTATTTCTCTGCGACAAGTGGACATTGAAATTTCCCTATAAAAGGCATTGTTCTAATAAACGGATCGATCCTGTTTGTTTGTTTTTTTTTTAATCTCATTTGTGTTTATCAGTTATGGCAAGATCGGCGCGCTGACATCATTTTTTTCGCACAGTTTCACAATGCGATTGTTGCATCACGGTCCCACTTTATCTCCAATTATTCGAGATTTATATGATTCACGTCCAATTCAATTTGTCGCCGCTTGCGAAACACCCTTGCGATAAAATCCTTAGTGCGTTTTTGAATTTGTAAGGTCCGTTTTATTACGTTTTTGTTTTTTTTGCGACTTATCTCGTTTCAATTTTCCAATAATGAAATCATCAATTGCGCCTAAATATTTTAGTACTTTTTTTGATAGATAATTAATTGATTAAATTATTTCGTTTATTAATTAATTTATTTATTTATTTATTTATTTACGGCCAAGCCATTTTAATTACAAAATTTCAATACAGTATAATATATATATATATATATATATAAATATATAATATAAAAAAATTGTTTTAACCTACACTAAGTAAAATACGTTATACATTTTAAAACTAGCGGAAATCTAAGAAACATAATAAAACAATGTAAAAATACATATAGTCTAGATGATATAAAAACAGTTTAAATACTAAATATATTCCTGTTAACAATATAAAATAGACGCAAATAATAAGAAGCACGCATTAAAACTGAATTATTTATATAAACACAATTGTGGCATAAAAAAAATAGATAAAAAAACAGTATGAATTAAAATTTTAGGTCTAATAATAATATAATTAATGACAGCGACTTCAGAAGCCCTGATAATTCAAATTTCAATGATAACGTTAAACTTAAATCCAATAATTGCAAAAGCTCGCAGCGAAACTACCATTTCAGTAAATATTTCAAACTCAGAACTCAAAAAAGGTACAATAAATAAAACAGAAATTTATAAAAATGTTTATTTAAGCAGTAGTGCTACCAAAGTTGTAAATGGCAAAGCAATCACTACTGTTTTAAATACAACCCATGACGATGTAACTTTGCAAAATAGATCCGTTAATTACTTTACCAAGTACAATTTCAAATTTTAAATTAACTACAGACGACATAAAAGTAAATTATAGGAAAGATAGATTAGCTAAATTAGAGAATACTCTTAGGCTTGATCATTTAAATTCTGAAGAAACTAGTTGTTTAAAAGAATTGTGTTTTGATTACAATCACTTATTCTAACTCGATGGTGATATTTTAACTTCAACTTATTCACGAAATTCATACGGAAAATGAAATTCCAATTAATACAAAAACATATAGATATCCTGAAACTTTAAAAAAGGTCGTTGACGAACAAGTAAATTAAATGCTCAAACAAGACATAATTAAACCCTCAAAGAGTCCATGAAATTCACCCCTATGGATAGTTCCAAAGAAGCCAGACTCAGATGGAAATAAGAGATGGAGACTAGTGGTCGATTATCGAAAACTGAATGACTGAATCCCTTACCAAACATCGAGGAAATTTTGGACTAATTAGGAACTGCGAAATATTTCAGCACCTTGGATCTAACATCAGGTTTTCACCAAATAGAAATGCACCCCAGAGATTCACCTAAGACCGCATTTAGCGTACCACGAGGTCATTTTGTTTTATTATTATTTAACAGAATGCCATTTGAATTGAAAAATTCGCCTGCTACGTTCCAAAGACTGATGAATATCGCCTTATCTGGTTTACAGAATAGTCATCGTTGTTTCGTGTATTTGGACGACATCGTCATTTTTTCCGACAGTTTGCCTAACCATATTAAACATCTGAGGGAAGTATTTATGATTCTTGATCAATTTAATTTACGCATAAAACCTACAAAATGTATCTTTCTACGACATGAATTTGTTTATTTAGGACAATTGAACTCCTAAAAATGTTGAAACTCCTAAAAATGTTAAGGAAATTAAATCATTTCTAGGGCGTGCCGGATTCCATAGACGTTTTGTGCCTGATTTTAGTAAATTAGCATATCCACTCACAAAACTTCTTAGGAAAAACGTTTTAATGGACTAGTTTGCAACAAAATGCATTTGAAAATTTGAAAGAAATTCTTTTCAACTAACCTGTTCTACAATTCCCAAATTTTCAAGAAGAATTTACTTTAACTACGGACGCAATTGGAGCAGTTCTTTCACAAGGACCTAAAGAAAGAAATTTACCTGTGGCATATTATAGCCGAACGCTGAGTAAAGCCGAACAGAACCATGACGTTTCTACTAAAGAATTGTTAGCAATTATTTCTGCAGTGAAAAACTTCAAACCATACCTATTTGGTAGGAGATTTAAGGTGGTAACCGATCACATAGCTTTAAAGTATTTGAACAACGTGAAAGATCGAAGCTCTCGCCTTTTAAGATGGAGACTTGTGTTGAAAGAATATGATTACTATTTCGAGTATAAACTCGGACGAATAAATAGAAATGCTGATACGTTGAGTAAAATACCCGTAAGTCATAACTATGAAAGTTTTCAGGAAACTAAAATTGAAAATTCTAATGTAAATGAAGAAATTGGATTTTTTTAACGTTGAAACAGATTTTTCTTTATGTCATTGTATCAGCAAACATTTTAAGTTAGGTAAAGAAATAGCTTTGGAATTTAAAAATAGATATGGCGAGATTAGAGCACAAAATCCACCATTGTACTCATTTGCATTTTTAAAGCATAATAATCAATATATATTTTGTTTGATAACTAAACGAAAATATTTTGACAAACCTTCACATGGAGATCTTTTTAAAACCTTAGTAAACTTAAAATCATTTTGCGAAAAAAAAATAGCCATGCCTAAGTTAGGATGTGGTTTAGATAAATTAAATTACGGTATTGTTTTAGACATGATTAAGTACATATTTCAAGGTCAATTCATTATTAAGATATTTGTACCTCATAAGGAATTGATTTCCAATTGAAACACATTCTTGAAAAATCAAATAGTTCTTCTAGTTTATCTAATATAGCTAATTATAAGGTTTCTCATTCCTGTCTTCAGCCGAATTTATTAAAATCTCTTATATCAGTCCCTTCTGACGGAAATTGCTTTTTTCATTGCATATTACATTTTTTACCAGATTTAAATTCTGTTCAGAATTTAAAACTTATTTTACTGTAATCACCACATGTTAATAATTGCCTCTCACATGAAGAATGTAAACATATTCTATCAAATGGTGATGTGGCCATCATAGTACGTTCCCTATATTTTTCTCGAAAACCATGAGGTTGTTCTTAATAATTTGCTCAATTTTGAATTCTTCACAATTACTTGTTATATAAATTTCTTTTAGCTCCTATAGTTTATTAGCAATAAGCAAAAAATTGTAAAACATTTTAAATCAAGAACTTTACAAAAAAAATGTTTCAATGTAACTTTTTCACTTTTTCATTCTTTTTAACTTTTGTTTGAAAAGTTATGTCTTATTTTTCAAAATTTCTTAAATTTCAAAATTTGTTTAAATAAATCTATTAAATTTTGCAAAAATGTTTATTTAGGTTTTAACTTTTAATTAGAACCCTCGTTTATGTTTTACTGATTGGAGGGTGGGTTAGAGGCCACCCACCCACCCTACATATTCATATTAACTTTAATTACTGATCGCATTGCGGTTTGCAATAACTTTAATTACAAAATTTGATTAAAAGAAAATTGTCAGAAGTAAAATTTTTGATAAAAAAAAATGGTTACGACCGTTACTACGTGGTAATCCATACAAATTATTAAAATTTTAGAGCTTCCAATAAAATCTTCACAATTTAGAAAGTGGGTTGAATTAAAAAATCGTGAAACCTGGAGAAGAAATTAGTGAAAATTTCTTGAATTCTTGAAAAAGTAAGTCTAGATTTTAGATAAAAAAATTCTAAACAATCTAGGGCCTCAAGAAAAATTTAGATTTCTACAAACAAATTTTTTAATAAGTTCTAGAGCCTCCAAGAAAATCTTTGCATTTTATAAGATAAGAAGATTACCTTGAAATCTGGCGGAGAAATTTCTGGAAATTTTCTAAATAATTCTAGAGCCTCCTAGAAATTTAGAAGACCAGTTGAAAAAATATCTTGAAATAGGGAAGAGAAATTACGGAAAATTCCTTAAACTTTCTCGAAAATAAGAAAAGATTTGTAGGGGAAAATTTTCTAAAAAATTCTAGACCCTCCAAAAAATTCCGAAATTTAGAACTTTCTAAATAATTTTATAGTCTGTAGTTGAAACAAAATTTTGAATTCTAGAGAAGCAATTACTGAAATTCATCTGAATTCTCGAAAAGAGGAGGAATTAAAAAAAAAAACATTTAGAGGCTAAAAGAATATCTTCGCAATTTATAAGAAAAGTTGAAAAAAAAATTAATTTGGGGAAGAAGTTATTGGCCATTTTCTAAACTCTAAACTTTATAAAAAAATCTAGAATGCCTCAAAGAAAATTTTTGCAATTTAAAAGACGACTTAAAAAAAAATCTTGAACTGGAGAATAGATTGCTAGAAATTTCCTGAACCCTCGAGAAAATAATCTAGATTTCTAGAAGTAAATTCTAAAAATTCTGGAGCCTTAAAGAAAATCTTTGCGATTTAGAAGACAAGTTGAAAAAATCTTGAAATGTGGAGAAGAAATTACTAGAAATTTCCTAAGTTTAAATTTTTAAAAACAAATTTCCTAAAAAGTCTTCATTTAAATCTTCGCAATTTACTAGACATTTCCTAAATTTTACACATCAAATTCAAATTGATAGAATAAAAATCAAAAATGTATTATTAATTTTTTTACTATTTTAGCTACAGTTCTTTAAATAATAATGAAATTACAAACATTCTTTCACTAATAAATTACCAGAACGGAAAGAAGTAAAAACGCTAAAAATTAGAATTTAGATTTTCAATTGTTTTTCAGTATTTTTACAATAACTTTTCATAGCAAGGACGATTTAAAATTTTTTTTTTACGAAATGATTCCTAATATCAAATACAAGTTGACGGACTAAAATTATTTTTTTCGCAATTTAGATAAGAAATTCCCAAAATTTCGATATAACGATACAAGAAATTTTCTAAATTTCCAGAAATATTGCAAAAACATTCTAAAAAACAACTCTCGAAAAAATGCTTTGTTATATCCAAAACAAATTGCTCAAAATACTAGAATTTACAGACCTTTTTGAGAAAAAAAAAACAACAAAATAAGGAAATAAATCTAAATAATTAACGGAAGATACTAAAATTTTTGAAACATATTTATAGCAAATTCTAAAATCATTAATGAAATGCTATAACGTAAATATACAACCAATAATAACATTTAAGAAAAAAAAAATAGTAGACTCCTTGGAGGAATTTCTAGAACTCTAAAAAAGAAATTGTTGGAAATTTCTAGAAACCTTTAAAAAATCTAAATATATAGAAAAAAAAATTCTTGAAAATTTTAAAAACTTTGCAATTTAAAAAATAGCTTGAAAAAACAATCTTGATATCTGGAGGAGAAATGACTGAAAAGAGTCTAGGTTTCTAGAACAGATTTTCTAGAAAAATCTATAGTCTCCAAATCTGAATATGAGTTATTGGAAATTTCTGAACTCTCGAAAAAAAGTGTAAAATTCTGGAAAAGATTTTTTTTTAATTTTTGAGCCCTGAAGATAATCTGCAATTTATAAGACAATATTAAAATCTGGAAGATAAATTACTGAATTCTAAAAATATTGAAACTGAAACTAAAAAATCTAGAACTCCCGAATAACACCTTTGCTAAAAATTCTGGAAATATGAAGAAGAAATTACTGTTAACTTCTAGAATCCTCGAAATAAGTTCTAGAAATCTACAAGGAAAACTAGAATCCTTGATCAAAATTCTTTGGAAAGGAGGATGCAAAAAAGAAATTCCTGAATCTTTTAGAAGCCTCTAAGTAAGTTCTAGAAAATTAGAAGAAAATTTCTTAATAAATTGTAAAGCTAAACAAAATCTTGAAAGAACTTTCTGAAAAATCTAGGACTCTCGAATAAAATCTTTGCTAAAAATTCTGGAAATATATATTTATTTATTAGATAAGAAAAAGAAATTACTGTATACTTTTAGAATCAAATTCAAAAGAAGTTTTATAAACCTAAAATGAAATCTTGTGAAAAACCTCAATGTAAAAGAAAAACTTAAAGTATGGAACATCTGAGAAAATTATAGAAATTTAGAAGAAAATTTTCTAATAGAAAAAAAGTTGAACAAAATCCTTTTTGAAACTCTTGAATAAAATCTTTGCTAAATCTATAAAAATTTTTTGAATTCTCGATGAAAATTTATTGGAAAGGAAGTTGCAATAAAAACTGATAGTATGGAGGAGAAATTACTTAAATTTCAAGAATTTTTAAAGAAATATATAAAAAAAATTCTGAAATATTCTATTCTAAATATTTCTCTCACAAATTAAGAATTTTACAAAAACCAGGTCTTTATAAAACTTGTTCAATTTCTCATTTCCTTTAACTTTTGTTTGAAAAGTTATGTAATATTTTTTAATTTTAGATTTTAAATATTGAGAAAAAGCAAAAAAAAAACGCCTCGAGTAAACACCCACTTCCGGTTTATGAATGTTCATCAAAAGCTTTTCTGTTCCAGTTTTTAATGATAAAACATTAAGTTTAAAGTTTCATCTCAAACAGATCATTCGTTTTTGAGATACAAAGTCCACAGACATTCTCATTCACGAGCAAGGCTTTCGATCGTGTAAACCATTCGATACTAATACAGAAATTGAGAGCCTGCGGTATACGCGATCCTTTGCTAAGGTGGCTCGAGTCTTATTTAACTGGTAGAGTTCAATCTGTTAAGATCAATGGTTATGTCTCCAGCTCATTTCACGTAACTTCCGGGGTTCCTCAGGGGTCTCACTTGGGTCCTCTGTTATTTTTGATATGTTCACACTTATTATTTGCAGACGACCTAAAAATATTTTTAGAAGTGAAAGATGTTATTGATTGTATCGAGATTCAACGTAATTTGCAAATTCATGTCATTTTCGCGATGTCAAAACCCAATTAATTTCATTTATAGTCTGAATAATATCCCGCTATGCAAGGTACATACGATTCGAGATTTGGGTGTGATATTAGATTCTAAGCTATCATATAACATAATTAACAAGGCGAATAAAATGCTAGGGTTCATAAAGCGGTGCACAACTGAGTTCAGGGACACACACATACAATACCTTAGTCAGATCCCATCTTGAATATTGCTGCCTTATTTGGTCACCTCTGTATAGGATTTATATAGTCAGATTAGAGTCTGTGCAAAATAAATTTGCTAAAGTATTGTCCTATAAATTACATTGCTTAGGAATCTGTTTGACGCCCGAGCAATCATGTATTTATGCAGGTCTGAAGTCACTTGATATTCGTAGGAAAGAAATGGATTTGTCCTTTTTGTTTAAGTTGTTAAACGGAATCATCAATTCAGAGCAATTACTAAACCTTATTAGCATTAACGTACCTTCTAGAACTTTACGATTAGTAGAATTTTTATACGTGTATCATCATAGAACTACGTATGGCATGCACAGTCCCATTTCACGTATTATAAAAAATGTAAATAAAATTTTGCACTATCTATCGATTTTGTAGGAGTTTCTTACTCTCAATTCAAATCGCAATGTAGAAACGCACCGTAACGCTTACGCAGGTTCATCCTTGCAAAATTTTATTTTATATTTTAAATTGTATATACGTGTGTATTTATGTATATATTTTGTAACGTATTGTAGTATTTTTAGGTTACCCTGTAAATGCTGTAGCGTTAAATAAATAAATAAATAAATAAATGTAGCTCCAATAATTTAATAGCAATTGGCAAAAAAAGTTAAAAATTTAATTTTAATTTTTTTTCTCGAAACTTAAGAATTTTATGAAAAATATGTTTTAACAAAACTTGTTCAGTTTCTTATTCCCTTTAACTTTTATTTGAAAAATTTTGTAATATTTTTCATATTAAAAAAATTATGGCAAAAAAACAAAAAAACGCTTTGAGTAAACACCCACTTCCGGTGTATGAATGTTTACCAAAAGCTTTTCAGTTCCAGTTTTTAACGATGAAACCTTAAGTTTAAAGTTTCATCTCAATCGGATTATTCGTTTTTGAGATACAGCGCCCACAGACATTTTCTCGCACGAAAACAATACTTCCCCTATATATACTATATAGGGAAAGTAATAAAGAAAATGAATGGGCTAACGACGATGTAATTAAAATAACAGCTTTGCATTTTGATATTTGTCTATGTATTCACAAATCAAACGATGAATTTTTCATTTTTGGTGACACTAAAAATTCAGTATTTCACATAAATCACTCTAATAATCATTTTGAACCCTTCGAAATAACTAGGATACAAAGTAATTCAAGTAATCGGTCATACAAAAACTTTGGAAAACACTTTAATTACGGAATATAACAGTAATATTTTAGACAATAAAGATAATTTAGCATTTTTCATACCGCTTGATGTTGATGAACAGAATGAAATTGTTCAATTGGCCTTTTCAAAAAATAACCATAGGGATACTATTTTAATGGAAATTCATAACCTTTTTGATTGTATTTATTTAAAAGAGAACAAAAGAAATGTTTATTATTTATTCTATAAAGAAAACTATTGGATGAAGCTAGTTATGAAGATGTTTACATAATGTTTAATTATTATTAAATAGTAGTATTAGTTCAATAAATATTCATAAATTAGAAGATAAATTCGATCAATTAAAATAGGATAAAGTACGTTCTACCATCAGATTTTTTTTAGAGGAACTGGAATCAATATTAATATACACGATAATAAAATAATCAAACCAAACAATGAACAAATCCAGCAAATTTTAAAAGAAAATTACTATTCATTAATATCAGGTTTTCATAAAACTTTCCATAGAATAGCAGAAGAATATAAATGGAAGGGGATGAGGAAGTATATATTTAATTATATCAAATCCTGTGAGTCATGTCAAAAAAATAAACTTGTAAGAAAGAAAAATCGAATGCAAATGAAAATCACCACAACATCTAGAAGTATTTTTAGATATAGTAGATCCGTTGCCAGTTTCTACTAATGGTAATAAATTTATTTTAACGCTGCAGGATGATTTAACAAAGTTTTCTCAAGCATATGCAATCCCAAATCACGAAGCCATCACTATTGCTGATATTTTTGTCAAACATTTTATTTGTAAATTTGGTATACCTGAGTTGATTTTAACGGATCAAGGTAGAGATTTTTGCTCTAATTTAATTAAAATAATGCCAAAACTTTTAGGGGTTAAACAAGTTTTTACTTCAGCATATAGACCCCAATCTAATGGAAGCTTGAAAGGAGCCATTTAACTTTAGCAGACTATTTAAAACATTATTTATCTAATCAATTCGAATGGGAAGAATATTTAGACTTCTCTATGTTTTCTTATAATACTTCTCTTCATTCGTCTACATTATTCACTCCCTACGAATTAATGTTTGGTTATAAGCCAGAACTTCCATCTAGCATTACAAAATCGCCCGAATTCAAATACTGTTATGATGATTATGTAGATGAACTAAAACTAAAATTCCAAAAAAACTCATCAAATAGCCCGTGAACATTTGCTTAAATCAAAAGAAGTTAATAAGAATTGCTATGACAAAAAAGCTCGTCTATTAAATTTAAAACCAGGAGATTTTGTGTACGTTTTAAACGAACATACAAAAGTAGGTGACAGTAAGAAATTAACTCCTAATTATACCTTATGAAATTGTTAAAATAAATTCAAACGTAAATGCAGTTGTTAAAATTGTTGTTATATCATGAATTACTACGTAACAACGGTCGCAACCATCATCATGATTAAATTGGTTATTATTTATTATCCTAAACTTTAGTTTGAATTTTTTTGAAGTGTGAACTTATTTCATTACATCTAAAACTGTTTATTAACTGAAATATTATCAATCTTACGCAAACGTGTAATGTTTTCTTTATAAATTCAGATTGGTAAAGTTGTTATTAGAGGACGCAAATAACAAATTGCCTTAGTCACATTGTAGATCTTGTGAGATATGAAAAATATCAATTTCATAACAACATTTGCCAACTGCCGTCAGCCTGAAATGCCTCGGCCTTCCAGCGATTGCATTAATTTCTTCATCATACACCGTGAGTAATTCCTAATTACGCTTAAGCATTGCTATTTAGCCGTTTCTTAACCACCTTTCGTCAATCGCGACTTAATTTGTTCCTATTGTTACGATACACAGTTCTTATTGCAACGACACGTTTTCCTGTGTTTATTTTATTATAATAATTCGACAAAGAAATAAACTGAATTGTATCAATAATAAATGATAAAATACATTTTGATAAAATTGTTTACATCGTTATAAATTAATTAAACATTTTTCTTAATTAATATTTACACTTGTTGCCAAAGTCGAATATTTATTACTATTTAATATGTTGAGTCACTCAGTGTTTAAAATAGAATTTTCTATTTATAAACATAAATTCGGAGGAAGTGAATGTATTTAGGTATTGATTTCACCCCTCCTGCCGAAACTCGAAACCTGTTCGTGTGATATATGGGGAGGGTGGTGTGATTGATTTGAATCCGCCTTTACACGCATCCACATATGCGATTAAGTGTTTTGAATTTAATCTATTTCACGAAAAGTCCGAATGGATCAAAGCTTAATCTACTGACAGAAGCCGAAAGAATAACTTTTTCTACAAAATCCAAATGGTTTTCGAGAAAAATACGTCGAAAGTATCACATCTTTTCCCTTTAAATCGTCATTTACTCAAAAATTTTATTACGTAAAGTGGTATCATTTTTATTCGTAGTAACTATAAAAAAATACGTCTTTGGTAATATAATCAAAGTACTCTCGAAAAAGACCAGATTATGTTGAATATTAAAGAGAAAATAAAAATCAAGGCCATTCCACCGATGTATAAATGTACATCTAAACCAAAACGTTTACTTTGTTTACAATCACTTTATTTTTTCTTGGCATTTTCTGGCAATTTTTTTGATTTGTTGAATTTTTATAATTATTTAAACCGTCGAATTTCCAGTGTTGCTATTTTGTTTCTAAGTCAGCTATAATGATTTTTTCTGCAGTACATTGCAACCACATTCTCTTCTAATGTATTCTTGACGTTTTCTGGCAATTTCTTTAATTTGTTGAATTTTTATAATTATTCAAACCGTCGAATACACTTTTCGTTTTTTGAACGTTGATTTTGCAGTGTTGCCATTTTGTTTCTAAGTCAGCTATAATGATTTTTTCTGCAGTATATTGCAACCACATTCTCTTCTAATGTATTCTTGACATTTCCTGGCAATTTCTTTAATTTGTTGAATTTTTATAATTATTCAAACCGTCGAATTCACTTTTCGTCTTTTGAACGTTGATTTTGCAGTGTTGCCATTTTGTTTCTAAGTCAGCTATAATGATTTTTTCTGCAGTATAGTGCAACCACATTCTCTTCTAATGTATTCTTGACATTTTCTGGTAATTTCTTTAATTTGTTGAATTTTTATAATTATTCAAACCGTCGAATACACTTTTCGATTTTTGAACGTAGATTTTGCAGTGTTGCCATTTTGTTTCTAAGTCATCTATAATGATTTTTTTTGCAGTACATTGCAACCACATTCTCTTCTAATGTATTCTTGACATTTTCTGGCAATTTCTTTAATTTGTTGAATTTTTATAATTATTCAAACCGTCGAATACACTTTTCGATTTTTGAACGTTGATTTTGCAGTGTTGCCATTTTGTTTCTAAGTCAGCTATAATGATTTTTTCTGCAGTACATTGCAACCACATTCCCTTCTAATGTATTCTTGACATTTTCTGGCAATTTCTTTGATTTGTTGAATTTTTATAATTATTCAAACAGTCGAATACACTTTTCGTTTTTTGAACGGTGATTTTGCAGTGTTGTCATTTTGTTTCTAAGTCAGCTATAATGACTTTTTCTGTAGCATATTGCAACCACATTCTCTTCTAATGTATTCTTGACATTTTCTAGCAATTTCTTTGATTTGTTGAATTTTTATAATTATTCAAACCGTCGAATACAGTTTTTGTTTTTTGAACGTTAAATTTCCAGTGTTGCCATTTTGTTTTTAAGTCAGCTATAATGATTTTTTCTGTAGCACATTGCAACCACATTCTTTCCTAATGTATTCTTGACATTTTCTGGCAACTTTTTTGATTTGTTGAATTTTTATAATTATTCAAACCGTCGAATTCACTTTTCGTCATTTGAACGTTGATTTTGCAGTGTTGCCATTTTGTTTCTAAGTCAGCTATAATGATTTTTTCTGCAGTATATTGCAACCACATTCTTTTCTAATGTTTCTTCGCATTTTATGGCAATTTCTTTAGTTTGTTGATTTTTTATAATTATTCAAACCGTCGAATTCACTTTTCGTCTTTTGAACGTTGATTTTGCAATGTTGCCATTTTGTTTCTAAGTCAGCTATAATAATTTTTTCTGTAGTATATTGCAATCACATTCTCTTCTAATGTATTCTTGGCATTTTCTGGCAATTTCTTTGATTTGTGGAATTTTTATAATTATTCAAACCGTCGAATTTACTTTTCGTATTTTGAACGTTGAATTTCCAGTGTTGCCATTTTGTTTCTATGTCAGCTATAATGATTTTTTCTGTGGTATGTTGCAATCAAAATTTTTGTAAGAATTTATTGTCGCATATGTATATTTTCGATTTTATTATGTAAGGACAGTGGATAAATAAATACTACTACTATAGTTTAACCCCCCCCCTATAGGCCGAATTTTTGTTTTAAATCCAAAAACTTTGCTTGTAGATTTCTAGAATTTTTCAGAAACTTTTATTAAGTTTTTCAGGAATTTTCTTCAATTTTTTTGTAGGTTTGCAAAACTTTTCTTCATTCCATTTTTCAAGAATTTTCTTATCGGCCTCTAAATTTTTTTTCAATAATTTTTTGTAGTTCTCAGAAACTCTCATTTTTTTGAAAAATTTTCCCCTTTAGAATCCCTTGAATTTTGTAGATTTCTAAAATTTCTAAAATGAACAAGTTTTATAAAAATATGTTTTTCGTAAAATTCTCACCTTTCGAGAAAAACAAATAAAAATTGAAAATTTCGACATTTTTTTCTAATTGCTAATAAACTATTGAAGTTACATGAAATTTATATAAGAAATAATTGTAGAGAATTAAAGAAAAATGAACAAATTATTTTTTGTGTAAACCTCATAGTTTTCAAGTAAAATATAGGGATAGTACTATGATGGCCACATCACCATTTTTTATTGCTTTGGTTTTATATAAAGCAGTTTTGAGGCTTAAATTTATTTGTATATGTAGGGTGGGTGGGTGCCTACTATCCCACCATCCAATAATTCTAAACTAGACACAATGTTGACTTTAAAATATTTGATAGTATGAATATTTTAATCTAAACCTATTTATTATGTAAATATGTTTATATAGACAATGTTTTTCATTTATATTATAGAGTATGCTATCCTAATTGAAGGGTAGAATAGTATCCACCCACCTACCCTACATATTTACATAAATTTAAACTAGAACACTGTTTTTTTTTTTTAATCATCACTGGCACAGATGTTGTTTTCAATAAATTACAAAATTTTAGGTGGAGAATATGTAAAATTGTATATGTAGGGTGGGTGGGTGGCCACTATCCCACCTTCCAATCAGTTAAACATACGCATAATAATTGATGGAAAATATTTGAGTATTAGAACGTTTTAAATAAATATTGTACATATTTTTCACCTCTTAAATTTATATTTGATGGTAGAGGCGTTTACTTCGTGGTACATCTTAAATGATCTATCATCTATCATCTATCATCTATCATCTATCATCTATCATCTATCATCTATCATCTATCATCTATCATCTATCATCTATCATCTATCATCTATCATCTATCATCTATCATCTATCATCTATCATCTATCATCTATCATCTATCATCTATCATCTATCATCTATCATCTATCATCTATCATCTATCATCTATCATCTATCATCTATCATCTATCATCTATCATCTATCATCTATCATCTATCATCTATCATCTATCATCTATCATCTATCATCTATCATCTATCATCTATCATCTATCATCTATCATCTATCATCTATCATCTATCATCTATCATCTATCATCTATCATCTATCATCTATCATCTATCATCTATCATCTATCATCTATCATCTATCATCTATCATCTATCATCTATCATCTATCATCTATCATCTATCATCTATCATCTATCATCTATCATCTATCATCTATCATCTATCATCTATCATCTATCATCTATCATCTATCATCTATCATCTATCATCTATCATCTATCATCTATCATCTATCATCTATCATCTATCATCTATCATCTATCATCTATCATCTATCATCTATCATCTATCATCTATCATCTATCATCTATCATCTATCATCTATCATCTATCATCTATCATCTATCATCTATCATCTATCATCTATCATCTACCATCTATCATCTATCATCTATCATCTATCATCTATCATCTATCATCTATCATCTATCATCTATCATCTATTATCTATCATTTGTAATCTTCTCATGCTTATTTACTATTTGAAAAAATTTAAAATATAAAATAACGAAAATAGTAAATACAATATGTATCTACTGTTAAAGAGTCTGGCGTCTGTCATCTGTTATCTGTAATGCATTATTTGTAATTTGTCATGTTCATTTGCTGTTTAGAAGAGTTTATATCTAAAATAGTCGACGAACAGATCATCTGTCTTTTGTAATTTATCATCTGCATTAACTGTTTAATAAGTTTATAGCTTAAAGTGTATTAATCATCTACCATTTGTCGTCTATTATTTTTCATGTATTATCTACTACTTAAAAGAGTTTATAGATAAAAATAATAAATATAATCTCTGCCTTCTATTACCAGTTGTCTATCAACGGTTATATGACATCTATCGTATATCATCTGTTATCTGCCATTTGTCTTCTGTTATTTGTAATCTATCATGTTGATTTACGTTTAAAATAGTTTTAAATATAAAATAGTAAATGCAAGATATATCTTCTATTACCAGTAGACTGTCATTTGTCATCGTAAATCTACCATCTATTATCTGTCACCTGTTATTACTCTTTCAATAAAATATCAGCTATCTATCAGTTTACATTTAATATTTGTTTACTCGTCATGGATCATTTACTCTTTAAGAAATTATTCAAAATAACCTATGAAAATAATAAATCTGTCATATGCCATCTGTCATCTATAAACTGTTATCTGTCAACTGTCACCTGTTAACTGTCGCCCTTTAGTTATTGATTTTAATCGTGTCTGTCTTGAAATCATATAAATTTTAAATATATTTTTTTTTATTTGTTTAGTTTAAAATGATTTAATTGTCTTATTTTACTTTAGTTTTTCTTCTTTTGGCTGATTTCATTTTTTTCCGTAGCACTTTTAATAATAATCCTCAATTATGAATATTTTCCATCAATTTCTGGCGTGTATCATCTGCGATCAATCATCTTCTATCTCTCATCTATTATATGTTATCAGCCATTTTTCATCTGTCATCTTTTTTCTTCTATTTTTTAGTTTCATCTATCATCTGTAATCTTTCATCCATCATTCTCTTATGTCACATAGTCAGTTTAATAATTATTATTATTATCTGATTCTTTATATAGAAGTGAATTTTTCTCCCATCTGTCGTCTATTATTTTCTTTTATAATCATCTGTCAACGATTTATTATTTGCCTTTTGCTATTTTCCATCTGTTAGTCATTAGTCACATCTGTCATCATTTATCTGGCACCTGTTATCTACCATTTGTCACATGACATATGTCAAGTGAAAACTGTCATCTATTTTCTTCCACCTGTCTTAATTATTTTTCTGTTATATGACATATATGACGTTGTATTAGAAATATTTAACATATTTGAACTACTAAATATACAATAAATTATAATAATTTCTCCTTATATATTTAAAATTTTGAGTGTCAATTAGTCATTTGTCATCTGCCAACTGGCCTCTGTTATCTGTCATTTCATCTACCAACTGGCATCTGTTATCTGTCATTTGATACCTGCGTAGCTTCTTTTGCTTATTTGATCTGTAATCGTTGATGATTACATTTGACATTTTTCTTCGTAGAAAGTTTACTTTTTAAATTTTCTGGTGTTTTATTTACTGACATCTGTCATCTATTATCATCCATTTGTAATCTATTATTTGTTAATAACTATCTATCATATTTCATTTGTGATCTGTCATCTGTTATCTGTCGTCTATCATCTGCCACGTATCAGTTTTAATTTGTAATGTAAAATGTTAACTGTCAACTGTCGGGTAAGATGTGATATCTCATCACATAATCATACTTAGGAAACAATTTGTAAGGTTGAAAAAATATTATATACATTTTGTTTACTAAATGTACAGTAGTTTATAGTTGTTTCCATCTTTCATTGAATGTATGTTATCATCTGCCATCTGTACTCTGTAATCTGTAATCTGTAATCTGTAATCAGTAATCTGTAATCTGTAATCAGTAATCAGTAATCTGTAATCAGTAATCTGTAATCTGTAATCTGTAATCTGTAATCTGTAATCTGTAATCTGTAATCTGTAATCTGTAATCAGTAATCAGTAATCTGTAATCTGTAATCTGTAATCTGTAATCTGTAATCTGTAATCTGTAATCAGTAATCTGTAATCTGTAATCTGTAATCTGTAATCTGTAATCTGTAATCTGTAATCTGTAATCTGTAATCTGTAATCTGTAATCTGTAATATGTAATCTGTAATATGTAATCTGTAATCTGTAATCTGTAATCTGTAATCTGTAATCTGTAATCTGTAATCTGTAATCTGTAATCTGTAATCTGTAATCTGTAATCTGTAATCTGTAATCTGTAATCAGTAATCAGTAATCTGTAATCTGTAATCTGTAATCTGTAATCTGTAATCTGTAATCTGTAATCTGTAATCTGTAATCTGTAATCTGTAATCTGTAATCTGTAATCTGTAATCTGTAATCTGTAATCTGTAATCAGTAATCTGTAATCTGTAATCTGTAATCTGTAATCTGTAATCTGTAATCTGTAATCTGTAATCTGTAATCTGTAATCTGTAATCAGTAATCTGTAATCTGTAATCTGTAATCTGTAATCAGTAATCTGTAATCTGTAATCTGTAATCTGTAATCTGTTATCTGTTATCTTCCATCTACCATCTACCATCTACCATCTACCATCTACCATCTACCATCTACCATCTACCATCTACCATCTACCATCTACCATCTACCATCTACCATCTACCATCTACCATCTACCATCTACCATCTACCATCTACCATCTACCATCTACCATCTACCATCTACCATCTACCATCTACCATCTACCATCTACCATCTACCATCTACCATCTACCATCTACCATCTACCATCTACCATCTACCATCTACCATCTACCATCTACCATCTACCATCTACCATCTACCATCTACCATCTACCATCTACCATCTCCATCTACCATCTACCATCTACCATCTACCATCTACCATCTACCATCTACCATCTACCATCTACCATCTACCATCTACCATCTACCATCTATCATCTATCATCTATCATCTGTCATCTCTTCCTATTTATTTAATATTTCAAATGGTTTAAAATGTAAAATTTCTGATATATAGTAAATACAATGCCTATCTTCTGTTAAGTAGACTGACATCTATCATCTGTCATTTATCAACTGTGATCTGTCACCCATCATCTATCAACGGTTATCTATCATTTGTCATCTGTTAACTGTCATCTGTTAAGTAGTCTGACAGTTAATAGATAACAGATGATAGATAACGGTTGATAGATGACGGGTAACAGATCACAATTGATAAATGATAGATGTCAGATGACCTTTTAGTTATTGTTATTGTTTCTAATCTTGTCTTCTGTAAATTTAATCCAAATATATAAAAATACGTTCCACAAAATTCAAATCCAAAGTGCATATTTATATCTAAATTTAAAAAAAACAATCGATTGTAACGAGGTTATGATCTATCTAATTTAATGTCTGATAACTGAAAGGTTTAATATATAATTTATTATTTGTCACATGTCAACTCTCAACTGTCATCTGTCGCTAATTTTCATCTGCCATCTATCATCTCTCAACTGTCTTTAGTCTTCTAGCGTATTTTTATTTCTATTCTCAATTTAGAGGTTTATAAAATATATCTATAGTCTTTATTGTTATACAAATTTAATTTAAAAGTAACCGACCATATTGAAATGTTAGAATTATCTATCAACTGTCATCTGTGATTTGCAAATCTTTCATTTTCATCTGTCATTTTGCCTGTAATCTATCATCTGTCATTTTTCATTGATCATCTGTCACCTATCGTCTGGTATCTGTCATCTGTCAATTATCATTTGTCATATGTCCTCTATTAACTGTCATCTGTTATCTATCAACTGTCATATTTTACTTATTGTTTTTAAACTTGTCTGCTGCATTTTTAATCCAATTATGTAAAAATATGTTCCATAAAAATTCCAATCTGAATTGCATATTTATAAATTAATAAAGATAAATGTATGGTTTCAATACATAATTTTTTATTTTTCATACGTCAACTGTTATCTGTTTTTAATTTTCATCTGCCATCTATAATGTATCAGATGTCTTCTAGCGTATTATTGCTAGATTCAAGTTCAATTTAAAAGTAACTGACCATCTTGAAATGTCAGCATTACCTATCAACTATCATTTGTGATTTGCCATTTGTTATTTTTATGTGTTACCTGCAATCTGTCATTTTTTATCTGTCATATGTCATCTGTCATTTCTCATTGGCCATCTGTAATCTGGCATCCGTAATCTTTTATCTGTCTTCCAAGAACTATCGTCTGTCATCTGTCTTCTATTAACTGTCATCTGTTAACTGTCATATTTTACTTATTGTTGTTAAACTTGTCTGATGGATTTTTAATCCAAATATGTAAAAATATGCTCCAAAAATTCCAATCTAAACTGTATATTTATAAATAAATTCTTAAATAAAGACAGTCACTTGTAACGAAGTTATGAGTTAACCCTCAACTATCATCTGTCGTAAATTTCCATCTGTCATCTATCATCTGTCGACTGTCTTTAGTTTTCTAGGGCATATTTATCTGTATTCTGAATTTAACGGATTAAAATTGACTGACAATCTTAAAATGTCAGCATTATTTATCAAGTATCATCTGTGATTTGCAAGTCTGTTATTTTTCATCTGACATTCTGTCATTTTTCATCTGGCATCTATTACCTTTCTTCTGTCATCTGTCATGCAATCATTTACTCTTTAGGAGATTATTCAAAATTACCCATGAAAATAATAAATCCGCCAGCAGTCATCTTTCATCTGTCATCTGTCATCTGTCACCTGTCATCTGTCATCTTTCATCTGTCGTCTGTCATCTGTCAAGAACGAAATATTTCATGTATACGAATCGCGAAGACACAATGAATTTTATTTTTTAACATAATAATTAAGTCGACTAACTTTACATTTTTGACTTTTGTATTTATATTTTATGTCAGTTTTGTAATAAATATTAATAGTGTTTGAAATGTGCATTTAGTATTAAAATAAAAATAGTGAAAAAAATGAAATTTTAAAGACTTTGAATTCGTGTCTCATGTATATTATTTTTTTCTATTTTTTCCTGTAAATAATTTACTTATTTTTCTGTTAAGAAATTTTGTTAGAAAATCTCTAATTTTAATAACCCTGTAAGTGGATATTAATTATCTAATTATTGTCACTGGAAACAAGATGGCGTTGCCTGAAGCTTTTAAATTTTCATGAAAAAATATTTTTGAGTTAGAATATTTTCTACAAAAACTGTATTAGTTATTGTACTTATGATAAACTTCTTAAGTTTTGTTAGAAAATCTTTAGGGTTAATAATCCTGAGAGTGGATATTAATTATCTACACTGGAACAAGATGGCGTTGATTAAAACTTCAAACTTTTATGGAAAGGTGTTTTTGGGCGAGAAAAATTGCTACAAAAACTGCATTAGTTGTTGTACTTACGATAAACATCAACTTGCTACTTATCAATTAAAATGAATCACCCGCTATTACTTCCTTATATCCTTAACCTAAACAGGATTTGACCACTAGGTCACAGAAACTAATTGGGTAACACCCTCGGGGTGCAATGACTTAATTACGTATCGAGGATTATTGGACCCAGAATGAGAATGGATTAAATTTATATATATAAAAAAAAACTGGTCGGCCCAATTTCGAAACGGCCATGAATTTTGCATCAGATCTTCATATGGCGATTTAATTGCCACACATAAAGGTCAGCCGTGTTGGTCTTGTAAATATTTTATTTTCGAAACCGAGTTGCATACATGGATTACTTAAGATCAGTTACAAAATTGGATGATGATACCTTCAACAATTTTATTTTATTTCAATAATTGTGTTAAAATAAATAAAGTAATGATGTGATGTAGTAATTAATAAATGCATCAATTCCGCATTACTCTGGGTGTAATAAGTCGATGCAATCTTAAGCATCTTCTCCCGGAAGAGGAGACGTGGTCTTTGCAAATTTCTCTCATTACAATGTGGGAGAAACGCTCTCTCCGGTGAAATTGAGGTCTGCGGAGAAGGAAAGAAAAAATCTCGATTGTCGATCAATCGTTGCATTATGCAATTAAACGAGCTAACCGTGTTGCGCAATTCGGAGTTCATTTGCGGTTAAAAATTTAAAGTATTTTTCACGTGTTTGTAATTATAAACAATTAGGAAATTTTGTAAATGATGGGCAATTAAGATTACTACATGTATTTGTTTTTTTAGTCCTCGGAGAAATACAAATCATCTTCACGGCACCAATATTTATTTATTTTAAGTTAAATGAATCACGCTGTTTAGGAAAGGAGTTGATTGATTCCTCAAGTAGGAAGTGAAAGGCTCTGGTTTAATTTGATTCTTCAAGTATTCTATTCTATATATATTTATTGCAAACTGAGGTTATTGTTCACTTTTTTGACTTAAGTTAAGACTGATTTAGATTAATGAGAAACAAGTATATGAAATAAAGTTAAGACATTTTTATAATTTTTGAAAAGCTTCTATTGCAACAATTGTTTCACCACACTATGGCTTATTAAGTTAAAGAGGTTTTCCGCTCAATTACATTTCAAATTATCAATTTATTTTTAAGCTACCTCTATTTTGGATGGATGAAGCTGGGAGAATTCATGCATGATCTTCCATTCTAACACTTGTTTCTGGTAGGCAGTGAGATTGAAGCTACTGAACGTTTTTACGCTTTTTCCTTCCTATTATTGTATACAACACGCTACTAAAAAACAACATTGATAAAAATATCTCTATTTAAAGCAAAAGCTCTCTTATTATGTAAAAAACTTCAATCATCTACGTTGCTGATGAGATCCAAAGTAGATCGAAACCGGTCCGCACCTTTTGTTGACAGGAAAACAATACGTAAAAAATAAATGTTAAAAAAATTAGTCGATAAATTATAAACACCATACTTTAATAATAATATTTAAGGTTTTTGTAATAAATGTTGTCAACAATTTTTAGAATTTCATATTCCAGTATTATATCAGTTAATAAACATGATTAATTCTGGCGCGATTTCAGAGAATATTACGAATGACGATGATGGACGATTGATGACTGACGGTCGTGAGTCAAACATTAAACAGAACGATAAAACCAGGCAGTGTGATATAATGGAACATGAGTGTTGCACAAATGAAATTACCCAATCACTCTATGAAACGGATAAAATTGGGAAACAAACCAGAATCGCGCCCGCCAAGAAATGGCATACCGTTTCGAAAACCGCTTGAGATTCGGTGTGGTAATTTCCATATTTTAATTAATTGGGAAATATTGTATCAGTTTTTTTTTTCATACGAAGACAAATATTGCCAGAGGGATAATTAAGGTTTGGTAGTTTTTATTTGAAGCAAAATTGAATACGTGACGAATTATTAAGGACATCAAATATACGATACAATACATTATTGCAAGTCTAACAAAAGTTTAATAGCCTAATTTTAAGACATGATATTTTGGTACCAAGATTACCAAGTATTTTGCTATGAATATATAGATGACCTATGACAGATGGCAGATGGCATATTACAGATGACAGAAGACAGATACTCGTAATAATAAAAAAAAAGTTATCTTAACAATACTTACGTTTAAAAATATAATAAAAGTAAAAATTAACATCCTTTGATTTAAAGTAAAGCTATAAATGATTTTACAAATTGTGTTACTTTACAGTAAAATGTATCAACAGAAAATTTGAAATTGTTATACAGGGTTATTCACGCTATACGGCACGGAATATTGTGGCCAAAATACGTGACTTTCAAAAAGTTTCACTTTGGGGATATATGGGGGTCTATTAGGGCTACTTTTTAAAATTACTTTCATAATATACAGGGTGTCCCAAAAACCCTAAAAGTATCAAAGTTGTGTTTTTTTTAATGAAACCCCCTGTATTTTATTGCATTTTTGGATCCTTCGATCAAAATAAGTGTGTGTTTTAATAAGGTTTTTATTTATTAAACCTTAAGGTTTTTGAAATAATTTGAATTTTGTAAAAATTTAACCTAATTTTCATGTTTCAAATACTTATAAAGTAATTAAGTTATGCATACCAAATTTACACTGAAATGTAACAATAGATCATATTTTATTTTCCAAGTATAATAAATTTGACATCTTATACCGGATGTAAAAAAATTGGAATTAAACAAATGAGAACTTTAAATGGCTATAACTTGATTTATTTAAATGGAACGCTATATTTATTAATTTATCAGCAAATGAACGTTTTAATTACCTATCGAATGGTATTTATATCTTAAATGTTAAATCTTCTCGTTTTTACAGAAAACGACAAGATATTGTTTATTGCACCGTTTTAGTACTTTTTAAGTAAAAATTTTAATGTATCTAGTTTTCCATCGTATTTAAAAACGTAAGATAATTAATTTAGTCTGTTACTTTAGTTTAAAAAGGCTGTCTTTTGTTATAGCTGTGTTATTTTGCGTTTTTGTGTTAGATCGTTAGTAATCGTTATTGTTTGAACATCGTTGTTGTATTTAATAGTAAAAAATTAAAATTTACACAGATTTTTTTATACTGGGGTGTTTATAACTGACACTTCCAATTTCTTTAAATTGGTTTAATAGTCTCCCAAAAATGGCTGGCTTAGGGTAATTTCTTTCGGAAAACCTTTAAGTATAAACTCGACAAGCCAATAAACAATTTTAATGACATTCTCCAAGCATAAAGATAATGTCAATACCCCCTTCTTTTGAGTAAATCTTCATTTTTTACCAAAAAATACAACAGCGATGTTCAAACAATAACGATTACTAACGATCTAACACAAAAATGCAAAATATGACAAGTATAACAAAAGACAGGCTTTTTAAAGTAAAGTGGCATACTAAATTAATTATCTGACGTTTTTAAATACCATAGAAAACTAGATACATTAAAATTTTTACTTAAAAAGTACTAAAACGGTGCAATAAACAATATTTTGGTGTTTTCTGTAAAAACGAGAAGACTTAACATTTAAGATATAAATACCATTCGATAGGTAATTAAAACGTGCATTTGCTGATAAATTAATAAATATAGCGTTCCATTTAAATAAATGAAGTTATAGCCATTTAAAGTTCTCATTTGTTTAATTCCAATTTTTTTACATCCGGTATAAGATGTCAAATTTATTATACTTGGAAAATAAAATATGATCTATTGTTACATTTCAGTGTAAATTTGGTATGCATAACTAAATTACTTTTTAAGTATTTGAAACATGAAAATTAGGTTAAATTTTTACAAAATTCAAATTATTTCAAAAACCTTAAGGTTTAAGTAATAAAAACCTTATTAAAACACACACTTATTTTGATCGAAGGATCCAAAAATGCAATAAAATACAGGGTGTTTCATTAAAAAAAACACAACTTTGATACTTTTAGGGTTTTTGGGACACCCTGTATATTATGAAAGTAATTTTAAAAAGTAGCCCTAATAGACCCCCATTTATCCCCAAAGTGAAACTTTTTGAAAGTCACGTATTTTGGCCACAATATTCCGTGCCGTATAGCGTGAATAACCCTGTATAAGCGCTTCATATCGTTCATATGATGACTGTCCTTTTTTTAAAAACTTCTTTATAAATATAAATATTTGGATTAAAAATACAGCAGACAATTAAAAACAATAAGTAAAATGGTGATGTGGACATAATAGTACTTTCCCTATATTTTACCCGAAAATATGAGGTTTATGGAAAAAGTTTATTCTTAATAATTTGTTCAGTTTTAAATTCTCTACAATTATTTGTTATACAAGTTTTACGTAACTGCAATAGTTTATTAGTAATTTTCAAGAAATGTCAAATTTTTAATTTTAATTTTTTTTTCTCTCGAAAGTTAAGACTTTTATGAAAAATATGTTTTAATAAAACTTGTTCAGTTTCTCATTCCCTTTAACTTTTGTTTGAAAAGTTTTGTAATATTTTTCATATTTAAAAAGAATACCGGAAAAAACAAAAAAAGGCTTCGAGTAAACATCCACTTTCAAAAAGTTTTCAAATGTTCACCAAAAACTTTTCAGTTCCTGTTTTTAACGGCAAAACCTTAATTTTGAAGTTTCATCTCAAACAGATAATTCTTTTTTGAGATACAGCACCCACACACACACACACAGAGACACAAAACATTGTTTTCCAGAAATCCAGAAATTAGTGTTTTGTGCTCAGGAGACCCCAAAACGGATATTTCCGCAAAAAAAATTTCAATAAAATCACGAAAACAATACAGATGATACACAGATGATAGACAGAGGACAGAGGACAGAGGACAGAGGACAGAGGACAGAGGACAGAGGACAGAGGACAGAGGACAGAGGACAGAGGACAGAGGACAGAGGACAGAGGACAGAGGACAGAGGACAGAGGACAGAGGACAGAGGACAGAGGACAGAGGACAGAGGACAGAGGACAGAGGACAGAGGACAGAGGACAGAGGACAGAGGACAGAGGACAGAGGACAGAGGACAGAGGACAGAGGACAGAGGACAGAGGACAGAGGACAGAGGACAGAGGACAGAGGACAGAGGACACAGATGACAGATGACACAGATGACACAGATGACAGATGACACAGATGACAGATGACACAGATGACAGATGACACAGATGACAGATGACACAGATGACAGATGACAGATGATATAGCATGAATTAATCTATTACATATAAATAATCATTTAAAACTATTATTATTAATTATCATGATTAATGCTGTACTCAATTTTCAAAATTTAATATCTATATTTAAAACTATGACAAATAAAAATAACAAAATAAGGGAATACAGATAAAAACGACCAATGGCAAATGGTAGATAACAGATTATTTTTTTAAATAATTTTATTTTTCTATATACTACAGTTTTTATTTATTTATTTTTTTTGAAGTTGTTCATATTTATTGTAATAAGTACGAACATACTTACTTTTAATACAAGTACCAAATGACAAATGACGAGTGACTGATGACAAAATATAAATGGTCCTTTTAATTATTATATCCTAATTCACCTGAACATTCCTTCAAAACTACAACAATTAAATGATAAATGACAAAAAACAAATGACAAATGATATATGATATATTACAAAAAATGTTAATTTATTTCAGTTTGTATTGTTTAATGTATACATAAGTAATATGTTGAGGCGAAATATCAGATGGCAGGTGAGAAATGACAAATGTCATTTATTCAAATTTAAATTGTTTTTGTACTAATTTTTATCTTCAATTAATTATTTGTAACCTATTACACTAGAACATAAAAAGTGACAAATAACAGATGACTGATGACAGGTAGCACATGATAAAACTCACAGATGACAGATGAAATTGTCAGCTTTCATGACAAATGACAGGTAGCAGATGATAACTTGCACAGGTGACAGATGATAGATAACACTTGACAGATGGCAGGTTATAGATGACAGACGACACATGGCACATGATAGATGACAGATAATAGACGACAGATGACAGATGTATAATTACAGATGACGGATGACAGACGACAGATGATAAATGAGAGGTGACAGATGACAGATGATAGTTGACACATGACAAATGAGAGATAACAGATGAAATATGACATATGACAGATAACAGATAAAATTTGATGTAAATCAAGTTTTTTATTGATGTCAGTTTTTATTTGCACTTGTTATAAGTTATTGTAGTTGTTTATTTTTAAACCTATTACGTAACGATATGAGAGATACGAGACAAAAAACGATAATATACAATTGTTAATTAGTTTATTTTTAACATATCACTATTAAACTATTAGAAATAATAAATTTGAAATAACAGATGACAGATGAAGAAGAGCAAAAGGCACATGAAATTTTAAATTTTTTATGATAGTTGTTTAGTTATATCAGTTTTCGTTTACACTTGTTTTATGTTGTATCTTTTTTTAGCAAATTATGTTCAAGAATTTACCCAAACATTTAATACGAGAGGGCTCTTATTAAATCACAGATTATTTCATAACCTAATACCTTGGGAACACTCACAATAACTATGACAAATTAAAAATAAAATGCCAGATTACAGAAGAATTTTTTTTTAATTGTCTTAATCTCTTATGAGCAAGTATTTACTCAACAGATGACAGATGACAGATAGCAGATTTCAGATGTCAGATGACAGATGACGACGGTAGATGACAGATGACAGATGACGACGGTAGATGACAGGTGACAGATGACAGATTATAGATGACAGATGGCTTTATGACAGCGGATGACAGATGTTAGATGACAGATAACAAATGGCAGATGACAGATAACAGATAACAGATAACAGATGATAGATAACAGATAACAGATAACAGATAACAGATAACAGTTTAAATTATTAAAAAGTTAATAGTTGAAAAATAATATACCAAACAATGATTAAAAATATGAAGGTTCGCCTAATTTTCTAATCACCAAAAACAATTAAAAATTAATATACAAAATCCTATTAAAAATAAATGAAAAAATAAACCTACAAGAAATATTTGCATAAAGTCAAAACCAATTGAAAATTTAACAAAAAGAAACAATTGGGAATATACAACAAAACATAACTACATAATTTAAATATATTCTAGCTTCAATAAAGATGTTTTGTCTCTCTACCACAAAAAATAATTCAAGGCAAAACTGATTTTGTTACTTGTATGTTTTTTAAATGAATGCATTTTTTTATGTTTATTTTTTAAGATTTTTTTTCTGATTTTCACTTAATCCTTTTTTTTTGTTTTTTTTTGTTCATTCAATAATTTATGGTACTTTTTCATTTCATTTTCAATGTTTTTAAGTTGAATTGTTTTTTTGAGTCGTTTTTAAATACTTTCTCTCTGTTTTTTTTAACTTTTTATAATTTTATATAATTATATTAACAAGAAAAACGAAAACTAATTCACAAAAAAAATGAAAATAATTATTCATAAAACCAAACTATGTCAGATGGATAAGATGATGACAGATGGCACATAATAGTTGACACATGATAGTTAACACATCATAGATGACAGATGATAGATGACAAATGACAGATGACACATGATAGATGCCAGATATCAGATGACAAATGACAGATTACAGATAAATATTAAAATTATTAAAAAATGTTAATAATTGACCAATAATATACCAAAAAAGATTTAAAAAATATAACGGAAAATTATTAAAAACAATTAAAAAATAATGTACAAAAACATAACAAATACAAATGTAAAAAAAACGTACAAAAATAGTTGCGTAATATCAAAACCGATTGAAAATTTAAAAAATAAAAAAGTAAATGAAAATCATACACAATTGGGAAATAATACAATAAAAGAATAATTCAAAAAGAAAAGTGTTATTAAATACAACAAGTAATACAGTTTTTGTAGCAAATTTTCTCACCCAAAAACACTTTTACATAAAAGTTTAAAGTTTTCATCAACGCCATTTTGTTTCGAGTGAAGATAATTAATATCCACTTGCAGGATTGGTAAACCTAAACATTTTCTAACAAAATTCAAGAAGTTTATCATACGTACAACAACTAATACAATTTTTGTAGCCAATTTTCTCACCCAAAAACACTTTTTCATTAAAGTTTGAAGTTTTAATCAACGCCATCTTGTTCCCAGTAAATATAATTAATATCCACTTGCAGAATTATTAAACCTAAAGATTTTCTAACAAAACTTAAGAAGTTAATCATAAGTACAACAACTCATACAGTTTTTGTAGCAAATTTTCTCATCCAAAAACACTTTTTCATAAAATTTTAAAGTTTTAATCAACGCCATCTTGTTTCCACTGAAGATAATTAATATCCACTTGCAGGATTATTAAACTTAAAGATTTTCCAACAAAACTTAAGAAGTTTCTTATAAATACAACAACCAATAAAGTTTTTGTAGCAAATATTCTCATCCAAAAACACTTTTTTATGAAAGTTTAAAGTTTGAATCAACGCCATCTTGTTTCCACTGACGATAATTAATATCCACTTGCAGAATTATTAAACCTATAGATTTTCCAACAAAACTTAACAAGTTTATTATAAGTACAACAATTAATACAGTTTTTGTAGCAAATTTTCTCACCCAAAAACACTTTTTCATGAAAGTTTATAGTTTTAATCAACGCCATCTTATTTCCAGTGAAGATAATTAATATCCACTTGTAGGATTATTAAACTTACAGATTTTCCAACAAAACTTAATAAGTTTATTATAAGTACAACAATTAATACAGGTTTTGTACCAAATTTTCTCACCCAAAAACACTTTTTCATGAAAGTTTAAAGTTTTAATCAACGCCATCTTGTTTCCAGTAAAGATAATTAATATCTACTTGCAGGATTATTAAACCTAAATATTTTCCAACAAAACTTAAAAAGTTTATCATAAATACAACAACTAATACAGTTTTTATAGCAATTTTCCTCAACCAAAAACACTTTTTCATGAAAGTTTTAAGTATTAATTAACGCCATCTTGTTTACAGTAAAAATAATTAATATCCACTTGCAAAATTATTAAACCTAAATATTTTTTAATAAAATTTAAGAAGTTTATCATAAATACAACAACTAATACAGTTTTTGTAGCAAATTTTCTCACCCAAAAACACTTTTTTGTGAAAGATTAAAGTTTTAATCAACGCCATCTTGTTTCTATTGAAGATAATTAATATCCACTTGCAGTATTATTAAACCTAAAGATTTTCTAACAAAACTTTAACAGTTTACCATGAATTCAACAACTAATACAGTTTTTGTAGCAATTTTTCTCACCCAAAAACACTTTTTCATGAAAGTTTAAAGTTTTAATCAACGCCATTTTGTTTCCAGTGAAAATAATTAATATCCACTTGCAAAATTATTAAACCTAATTATTTACTAACAAAAGTTAAGAAGTTAATCATAAGTACACCAACTAACACAGTTTTTGTAGCAAATTTTCTCACCTAAAAACACTTTTTCATAAAAGTTTAAAGCTTTAATCAACGCCATTTTGTTTCCACTGAAGATAATTTATATCCACTTGCAGGATTATTAAACCTAAAGATTTTCTAACATAACTTAAGAAGTTGATTATAAACACAACAACCAATAAAGTTTTTGTAGCCAATTTTCTCATCCAAAAACACAATTTCATAAAAGTTTAAAGTTTTAATCAACGCCATCTTGTTTACAGTGAAGATAATTAATATCCACTTGCAGGATTATGAAATCTAAAGATCTTCTAACAAAACTTTAGAAGTTAATCGTAAATACAACAACTAATACACTTTTTGTAACACATTTTTTTCATCCCAAAAACACTTTTATATGAAAGTTTAATGTTTTAATCAACGCCATATTGTTTCCAGTGAAAATAATTAATATCTATTTGCAGGATTATTAAACCTAAAGATTTTCTAACAAAACTTAAGAAGTTTATCATAAGTACAACAACTAGAACAGTTTTTGTAGCCAATTTTCTCACCCAAAAACACTTTTACATGAAAGTTTAAAGTTTTAATCAACGCCATCTTGTTTCCAGTGAAGATAATTAATATCCACTTGCAGGATTATTACACCTAAATATTTTCTCATAAAAATTTAAGAAGTTTATCGCAAGTACAACAACTAATACAATATTTGTAGCAAATTTTCTCACCCAAAATCACTTTTTCATGAAAGTTTAAAGTTTTAATCAACGCCATCTTGTTTCCAGTGAAAATAATTAATATCCACTTGCAGGATTATTAAACCTAATGATTTTTAAACAAAATTCGAAAAGTTTTTTATTAGTACAACAACTAAAACAGTTTTTGTAGCCAATTTTCTCACCCAAAAACACTTTTTCATGAAAGTTTGAAGCTTTAATCAACGCCATCTTGTTTCCAGTGAAGATAATTAATATCCACTTGCAGGATTATTAAACCTAAAGATTTTCTAACAAAAATTAACAAGTTTATCATAAGTACAACAACTAATACAGTTTTGTAGCAATTTTTCTCACTCAAAAACACTTTTTCATGAAAATTTGAAGTTCTAATCAACACCATCTTGTTTCTAGTGAAGATAATTAATATCCACTTGCAGGATTATTAAACCTAACTATTTTTAAACAAAACTTAAGAAGTTTATCATAAATACAACAACTAATACAGTTTTTGTAGCAATTTTTTCCACCCAAAAACACATTTTCATGAAAGTTTAAAGTTTTAATCAACGCCATCTTGTTTTCAGTGAAGATAATTAATATCCACTTGCAGAATAATTAAACCAAAACATTTTCCAATAAAATGTGTTGATTTTGAACTAAGTACAATTCCTAATAAAGTTGTTATATCCATTTTTAATCACGTATAAACAATTTTTATATGAATTATAAGAAGATATTCGTTTCCATCTTAAAGTTAACGGTACAATTTAAAGTTCCAACGGTCAGTACCACCGTATTAATAACTTTAAATTACATTACGCCTATGGTCCAATTAAAAAACCCAGAATCCAAACATTTTAGAACCAGAGGCAGGTGTGTGACCACTATTTTATTGAACCTTAAATCATTTCGGGGATAAGTACTCTCGGTCATCCCCGAGCGAGTGAAGAGGCACGTGGTACTATCCGATCTTATCAGTTTCTCTCTCTTCTCTTCACTACGGATAACGAAGCGCACCTGCTTCCGAGATTCACGTTCGGGGCCCTTAATTATTCCTTCTTCACGGCCGCATTTGGGCGCCTATTTTCCCCTCAAAAAAAAAAAAATAAACTAAACGTACCCGACCGTAGGCTTTTTGTTGCTTTTTGTTCCGACAGTCAGAAATCAGATTTCAGCTTCAGCTGCTGCTGCACGTATACACCTGCTGGTTATTAGTTACGATCAAATCAGTGTTTATGTATAGATATAGGAATTTAGAGTTTGTTGAGATTATATTTATCAATAAATTCGATACTTGTTCTTGATGGAAACAAATTTTTATATTGAGAAAAGTAATACACTTGTTATATTCTAAACAAATGGAACATAACAAGTGTATTACTTTTCCTAATATATTTATGAAGTTTATCTTTATTGTAATAGTTTTTTTTTTATTGTATTGTATTTTATTTAATGTGCTTACATAATATAAATCAATTCTTCAGAAATTTTTGCTACAAACGAAAAGGAATGATTACTAATATTTAGAAATTCTTGTAGTCTTAATAAGACTTATTTGTTGTAGATTTTACGAAAAGGAATGATGTGAAATGGATAAATAAATAAATAACAAAATTATATTCCTGCCATCAATTGTACTTAATTGGTGAGATCATAATAGATAGAAATCGGTCAGGAATATTAATATTAAATTTAAAACATCGATTTATAATTATTTACATAAAACAACTATCGCATGAATTATCTAGTTCATTAAATGAATAATGTAATGAGTGTATGTTTCACAAGCGCGATCGTTTTACCATCTTAAATGTATGTAGAAATATTTACGTCACTCTTCTATTTATATTTATTAATACATCGAGTAATAAATTACAGTTAGTACACTGGTAATTGCAATCCAATTTTATTATAAAATTTGCTTAATCGTGATCGTATTGTCTGGAATTATTTTAAAAAAAATGGAACGTGATATTAAGAAGAAATAAATATTCTTGTAATTTGTCATGTTTGGCAATGGGTTTCAAGGTGGCGGTGTTCGATAAACATATTGCACAATTTTTCACTCATTGTATTTGCGTGGAACTTTTTTTTTATAACGTGATGTAATAATAACGTGTTAATTTCTGTATATTGAGAAAAAAGCTGTTGTTACATCTATATGACTCGCTTAAGTAGATTGGAGGGTGGGATAGTGGCCACCCACCCACCCTATATTAAAATTAAAATTTAACCTAAACTGCTATGTTTAAATTTCTGGAAAACGTCAGTAATAAAATTGTTGATTATTTTTGAAAACTGAAACAGTAACAGTGACGAAAATAAAACATAAATGTAAGGTGGGTAGGTGGCCTCGAACTCATTGTAACATACACAAAATTTACTTTAGTTCTGTAAGAAATTATAATGAGGGAAAATGAAATGGCGGGAAAAGATGTGGTGGGAAAATGAGATGGCGGGAAAAAGAGTTGCCAGGAATGTAATCACACTTTTATTTGTTGTTTTACGCCAAATGCTTGTTATTATAATTCCTATATGAATTTACAGTATTTGTATAACCGAAGTTTAATGGCCTAAAAATTGAATCGACCGAAAATTATATGAATTTGGCCCAAAATTGTGTGCTAAGAATAATTTTAAAGTTAAGCTCAGAACCTATGAAAAAAATGAGAGTAGCAAGAAACAGAATCAGAATAGATTTCAAACTAATACAGGCAAGTTTCAAGACAGTAGAAAAACAACAATGTGTTTTAATTGTAGTGCCATTGGCCATAGATCCAAAGACTGCGAACACAGATCCAAAGAGGTGAAATGTTTCAGATGCAACACGTTTGGACATAAAGCAACTGAATGTAAACACGAAAAGGAATAAACTAAGCCCGGTAAAGTACATTCGGTTGAATCTGGTTAAAAATAAGACGAAGAAGATGGAGATTAATGACTTGCAAATTGATGCATTGATTAACACTGGCAGCCAGAACAATATCATTCCTAGTAAAATTCACAAACTAATTAGGGTGAGGTTGCTCAAATCGTACTTCCTAAGAAAAGAACTGTATAAACTTAAGATTTATCAAATAAATAAAAATGAAATGTGTTATTCAGACCTTTGTTAATATTGGTATTATGTGTTATAACGAAACTAGAAAATCTATATATGTTTCACGTAAAAAAACTAAATCTTTAAAAACTTACATCGGTACAACTAAGTTAACTTGTTTCTTAAGTCGTACCACCTATAGCCTAAGTCGTACCACCTATATCCTAAGTCGTACTAAAGAGTTAAATTAAACAAAAATAATAATTAGAATGTAATTTTTATTCATATGTTTAGAGATGCATTCAATTAGTACAATCATTACGTACAAATCTCTTTGTTCTCTTGTTCAATCCTGCATAAACATCGTGCACCCAAGATTTGCATTTAAAGCATTAAATGATGTTTTCCGTCCGATCTTCTCCACAAATAAAACAAAACCAATCGCTTCTCTTCTTTTAAATTTTTGATACCAATTCTTTTTTTATTAATTGCTGTATTTCTTCTTTTATTTTCCGTATTTTTTATGCATTCTAGGCGTGGACGTAACTTCGACTGACGAGATAGGACATCTTTTGCTTTGGTTTATTATAGGAATCGAAGCTAAGGTATTGAATTGCAGTTTTATTTCTTGATTATTGATGTCCAATGAAATAGTGCGTAAAGAGTCTTCAATCACAACTATAGAAGCGTAAAATCGTCATCAAATTCATGCTTGTTGCATGGCCAAATACAGGTAGATATGAAACCATTCAAAGCAATATTCATATGAATTGATTTTGAATATGCAATTCCAAATAGTTCTGACTTAGTAGTTTGTTTAATTGTGTTACCAGGATTTGTTTTTAACCGAGAAGTTGAAGCTTCTTTATAATTGGTTTTTAGATATTTAAAAAAGATCAAAAGAAAAAGTATTTCCTTATTGTTACTATTCTCCAACTTTGTACACTTGACAAAATGCTCCAACCATTGAACAAAAAGTTTTAACTTTATTCACTCGTTTTTAGAGCATCCGAATATAGTAAAATGACGACGTAGCGTTGTTTAAGGGATGTTATATTGTCGATGGGCTTCATTGAATCATATAACTCCTTTCGATAATTTGTTTAACGTCTCGTTCATATTTTTTTTCCGTCCATTATAAATTGTCTGTCTTGACATTATTCTGGCTTATAATATGAAGAACATAGGAAACATCATATGAGAGTAGGAAAAACAAAAAATAATTTCTTAAGTCGTACCAGTATGATATAGGAATCTCATACGGGTACGACTTAAGGCACAGCATATAAAAATTTGAAACTAAATATAACTTAATATTGAATACTAATAAACAAATATCGTTTCGACTAAACGATTATGTAAATTGTATTGAACCTACCATATATTTAATAAGAAACATAATTTTATCAACAATTTACTTGTAAGATTTACTAACAAAAATATGCACAAAATTATAAGAAAATTGTAATAAACTTACTTGCTGTCAAATTTTACAAAGTGGTTTGTTTACATTAAATAATAATATGTCCCACGACGTGGTTGACTCAGATGTATATTTGGTTACCGACGATTATTCTGTTGTCGTGTAGTTTGTGCTAAGTGCATGTGGTACGACTTAAGCAGTGGTACGACTTAAGCAACCTTACCTTATATCCCCACAACTCAAGGAATCGAATCTAATCTTGACAGGATTTGGTAAGAATTTTGTGAAACCTTCAGGCTACGCAGAAGTACACATGCAAATTGATGATGATAATTTCAATACCGTAGTTTATGTAATGTCCGATGACGTATCTAATTTGGATCTTATAATTGGAAATGATTTATTGGATCAAACGGAGTTGAAGATTTCAAAGGAGAGCATCACGATCAAGAAGATTAGAAGCAAAGACGCCCAACTATTGAGAATTGTAGTAAACGATGAGACAGAACTAAACGTGGACAGGATGATACCTGACATCAATAAAACGGAAATCAACAAAATTATGGAAGAGTATAAGCCGAAGAAGACGAAGACAGTGGATGTATCCATGAAGATTATGCTTCAGCAAGAGGAATCGGTCCACTCAGCTCCCAGAAGACTACCATACGCCGAGAGAGAGATTGTGCGAGACTGGAAAGATGCAGGAATAGTCGAATCCTGAATTTCAGAATACGCCAGTCATAGTTAGGAAGAAAGATGGCACACCGGGAATATGTGGTGATTACAGGATCAATTAATTAGTTGTCAAGGACCGTCATCCTCTACCATTAATAAAAGATGTGCTTGATGCATTACAAAACGCCAATATGTTTATGGTATTAGACTTAAGGAATGGATTCTTTCATGTGCCACTTGAAGAAGAAGTCGAAAATACACAGCTTTCGTTATACACAATGGTCACTATTGGTTTACAAAAATGCCATTTGGTTTCTGTAACTCGCCAGCGGTGTTTCAAAGGCATGTGAATGCAGTGTTTAGAGACCTAAATAGAAAAAAAAGATAGTTTCCATGTATATCGATAATTTTGTTATTCCGGCTTGCACGATTCCAGTTGGTATTGCAAGTATGGATTAGAAATCAATTGGAAGAAATGTCAATTCCTTCAGCGACGAGTACAATACAACCCAGAGCAGTAAGAAAATTTCCAGAATTGAAAAATGTGAAACAAGTCCAGAGTTTTTTTGGGTTTAAAGTATCCCAAACTTCGTAGGAAATTCATTCCCTAGTACTTAAAAATGGCTAAACCATTAACAAATCTTCTGAAAAAAGTAGTAAGATTTAAATTTGAAGATGAAGAGAAGTCAGTGTTTGAAGAAGGCCCAGTACTTTACATTTATAAACCTTATACAGACGCAAGTATAGATGGCTACGGATCAATTTTGCTACAAAGATGCCCAAAGGACAATCAGTTCCACCCAGTACATTACATGTCAAAGAAGACGTAGGTTATGAACTAGAAGTCTTGGCAGTGATAGGAGGTATAAAGACATTTAGGACTTACTTGTTTGGCTAAAAGTTCAACATTATTACCAATTTTTACGCATTTACAAAAACGGTATTCAAGGAGGATGTGATCGCAAGATGATTATGGTGATTATGCTGTCCGAATTCGAATTGAGCATCATCCAGGCACAATAATGCGGCACGTGAACAATTTAAGCAGACATCCAGTTATGACGTTAGTTGATAGCAGGGTCAGCAAGATCCGAAAAGCCCAAGTCATGACGAAATGATTAAGGCGCTTAAAGAAATCTTTAAAGAAAATGAAGTGCATGACGACTGCTTCATAGTTAATGACACAAGATGAAGAAGGGAATGCAGCTATTGGTGCAAGAGTACTATATCCCAAGACTTCAACGCAAGATAAAAAGAGTGATTTCTTGTTGTATCCCTTGCATAATGGTGAACCGGAAGAATGCGAAGAAAGAAGGTTATTTGAACCCCTTGCCAAAAGAAGACGAACTGTTACGAACGTACCACATCATTTAGGACCTTTGACGTCTACGAACAAGAATTATAACCACACATTTGCAGTAATAGACGCATTTACGAAATTTACACTACTACAAAAGCAGTAATCATGAAGCTGGATCAACAGAAGAAAAACTTCGGTAATCCCTGCCGAATAATCTCAGAAAATAGCTCAGCTTTTACGAGTTTAGAGTTTATAAACTAGAAGATAGAACACACAGTAATTACGACTGGACTTCCAAGAGCAAACGGTCAAATCGAGCACCAGAACAGAGCAACCATTAGTATTGTAAGTAAGCTTGCAATCAAAGCCTCTACCAAATGGTATCAACACGTGGATAAGGTACAAAGGATAATCAACGCGTCGTATCAAAGGGGTGTCAATTGAGCTACTGATCGGAATCAAGATAAAAAGTTCTGATGACTTCCTGATTAGTTCCAGTGCAAGTATGAATGCGAAGAAACAAATACAGAAAGTCCAAGAAGAAAACCGGAAATATTATAATTTAGGAAGACGAGAGCCAGAAAAGTAGACTATCGGTGACTTATTTGTCATAAAGAGAACGCAGTTAGGTCCAGGATTTAAGCTCACCTATTACCTACAACAATGTTTCCCTGCTATTCTTAAGTTTTTCAAAATTATTCTTTTATATGAGCTTAAAATTTTCTTTAAGTTTCTTAAATTGCAAACTATTTCATTTTTCATAATCTCTTTAATTTTTTAAAATCATAATGATGTGTTTCCATATTCCATTATTTTGAAATATTTTACATACTGTTGTAATAGTAAATAAATCCATCTAGATAAGATACGATACAATTCAAAGGGTAATCTCTGAAACGATCGCCTGAAACTTACATTGTCGCAGATAAACAATGCACGTTTGCTTTGTGTGTATATGTGTGTACACATTGTAAGTCTCTGTACCTTATATTTACAAATAACCGGATTACGTTCTTCTTCATTTTGGAGTGGACCGAGTGAAATGTCACGAGATCATGTGATAATAACGTTGAGGTAGGAAAGTTTCTACCTGCGGATTTATATGGTGGTTTGTAGGTTTTTAACCTCATTCTCATATAAATAAAGATGCATTACAACAGCAAAAATGTTTAATCTAAACAAATTTGTAAATATACAATGCAGGATTGAATCTACAATTATTAAAAATGCTGGAGGGTAAGTAGAGGCCAGCAATCTAATCTTTAAAGCTTAAAATTCAATAAGTGAGAAAAATTTTCAAGAAATATTAAGAATTCATATTTTCTGTCTAACTTTTGGGACATCTTCTAACTTGAAAGATAATTAGATTATTATTTTTAAAATTACTTTTTTTGTTGTTGTTCTTGATAATGACAAACGTAAAAACCTTCAATTATCAATTCATAGCAGTTAAAAACACAGTGCAAAACAAAGACATATTTAATGCATAACGTTCCGACCGAGGCGACATTCAAATTTCGGCCCGAGTCACTTCTATTGTGTCGAATGATCCAAAAAATTGGAAGTTCATTGACAGGGCCGGCGCGATAAAGACGTAGAGACAATGGCGGTGCGATTGTGTAATTTGGCTCTCGGTCTGATTATGGAACGAAAATAGTCAGCGTTGCATAAAGTAAGGCGGCCATGCACTGGCCGGCTGAATTAAGAGAGATAAGTGTTGTTGGAACGTACGTAGACACTGTGTCTAAATAAAATCCTTATCTTGTAGAGAAATAACGTACGGTATTGTTACTATGGTGTTTTTGTAATTCAGGAATTATCACTACTTTCATAGAATATCTGCTGAGAATGTGTATCATTGACCTTGAGATTTAAAAAATATAAATCTTATTTAAGGTAGAAAAATCATGCTTTAAACAAAATATTTAGATTTTGTTGTATACGAGGAGAACCTTTAATATTACAGGAAAAGATAATCAAACTGCTGCCATCTAGCAACCGAAATCACTAACATATTTGTCAAAAGAGTTACTCAAAACCTTTTGTATTGTTGAAAAACCGGCCAAGAAATGTAATCCAAGTCTATTTAAATTCAGGTATTTTCAAAATCCACTTTCCTAAGTATTTTGCAATAATCTCAGTCAATTGCAAAACCTATTCTTAGAAAGAATTATTAATGGTTCAGAGGCGTTGAAGCAAAATCATAAAAACAATTGCCATCGACTATAAGCTTTCAAAATACTTTAAACGTTTTAACTTGATCAAAAACGAATCCAAAATTACCGATTTAGTATTTTCAAAATTCATTTTCTCTAAAGTCGTTAAAACAAAATCATAATAACAATTGCTATCCACTATAAACTTTCAAAATACTTTAAATTTTTTAACTTTATCAAAAACATCCAAAATTAACGTTTTAGTATTTCCAGAATCCATTTTTCTCCAAATTTTAGAATAATCTCATTGAATTACATACTTTTTGAAATAAATTCTAAACATTTTAAAGACGTTAATAATATTAAAAAACAATTGACATCGATCCTCTTTCTAAAATCACCAAAATCAAACCAAAAATTATAAATTTGATATTTAATACATCCATTTTGTTCCAAATCTTCGAATGATCTAATTTATTATTTTTTAATCATTATATAAATATTCTAAAGGTTTAAAAACGCAAAATCAAATTGAAATCGACTTGAAACTTACTAAATTTACCAAAAATCAAATCAAAATTTGCTATTTTAGTAATTATAAAATCGATTTTCTATATTTAATATAATTCAATTGATTTACAGAATAATTCCTTAATACTTTTGAGACGATATAAAAATATATAAACAATTGCCATCAACATAAAGCTTTTCAAATCCACTAAAAAAAAAAACAAATAGATTATTATTGTTTTGGCATTTATATAATACAATTTCCTTTAACTTTCGGATTAATAAAATTCTTATTTTTGAAATGATTTAGAAATATTTTGGAGATGTTAACGAAATATAAAAACAATTGCCATCGACTTGAAACTTACCAAGGTTATCAAAAACAAATCCAAAATTACAATTTCGGTGTATATAAAATTATTTTTCTTTAAAAATCTTTTCTTTAATTCTTTAAAATAATTTATTTCGATTACAGACCTTGTATTTTGAATAATTTCTAAAAATTTTGGAGATATAAAAAAATCAATTGGTATTAATTCGAAAGTTTCCAAGTTCACCAAAAATTAATTTATTTGATTGATTTTGTAAATACAATAAAATGGATTGTATTTACAAAATCAATCAAATAAATTAATTTTCCGTGAACGTAGAAAGTTCAAGATTTTTTAATAATCTCATACAATGACAAACCAATTTTTTGGAATGAATACCAAACAATTTAGAGACATTAATAAAGTATAAAAACAATTGCCATCGATTTGAAACTTTCTAAATTTTTCAAAAAACAAATCGAAAATTAACATTTTTGTATTTATAAAATTAATTTGTCTCCAGATTTCAATTTCAAAGACTGTTTTCAGAATAAATAGTTATTAAAACAATTGCAATCGACTAGAAACTTTTTAATTTTACAAAAAAAAAACCCAAAATTTCTATTTTTGTCTTAATTATGTTTTAAATTTTAAGGTAATCTAATTCAATTACAGACCTTATTTTGTGATTTATTTAAAAAAAATTTAGAGGCATTATAAATATTAAAACAAATACTATCGACTTGTAACTCTAAATTCATTAAACCTAAATCGAAAATTGCCATTTTGGTATTTACTAATTCTTTTTTTCTTCAGATTTAGCCTATTATCTGAAGAAAAAGGATTTAGTAAATACCAAAATAACAAACCAATTTAATCACACAGTTTATATATGGATTGGTGTTTTAAAAGTTTTCTAGGCGTTAAAAATAATAAAACAATTGCCATCGACTTAAAATTTTCTTAATTTATTAGAAACAAATCCAAAAATACAATTTCGGTGTATATAAAACTATTTTTCTTTAAAACTTTTTCTTTAATTCTTAAAAATAATTTACTTCGATTACAGACCTTCGAAAAAAATTTCGAAAAATTTTGTAGATATAAAAAATTGATTAGTATTAATTCGAAACATTCTAAGCTCACCAAAAACTAATCTAGAATTATTGTTTCAGTATTTACTAAATTTATTTTGTACCAAATTTTGGTTTAATCCAATTTGTATATTAAAAATAATTCCAAAAGCAATGTTTGTAGCTTATGAAATTATTTCTAATATTTTAGAAGTGTTAAAAAAATAATACAAACAATTGCGATCTATATAAAACTATACAAATCCAAGAAAATCAAATGCAAAAATAATTTATTTGTTATTTCGTGTGATTAATTTCACAATTGAATTTTGAGTATCACCATCTTGTTTCTAGCTGTGATACCTCAATTGTTTAACCGTAGTATTAAAAACATGTTAACTGAAGATGGATTTTGAAATTTTGAAACTAATCCTAGTGAAGATGAATTTTTTATAATTTTTCTAATCACCGAAAACAATTTGATTTTCCACAGTTTTAGTTTTGAGGAGCGCCATTTTGTTTCGATATATTATAACTCAATTATTTAACTGTAACATCAAAAATATATTAATTAAGGATTGGTTTTGAAGTTTTGAAACTAATCCTAGTGAAGGTGGATTTTTTACAATTTCTTTAATCACCGAAAGCAATTTTATTTTCCACAATTTGAGGATTGCCATTTTGATTCTACCTATGATACCTCAATTATTTATCTGTAAAATCAAAAATATGTTAAGTGTGGATAGATTTTGAAATTTTGAAACTAATCCTAGTGAAGGTGAATTTTTTACAATTTTTCTAATCACAGAGAGCAATTTAATTTTCCATATTTTAAGTTTTAAGGGTCGCCATTTTGTTTCTAGCTCTAATACCTCAATTATTTAATTATAATATAAAAAGTATGTTAATTGGGGATAGATTTTGATATTTTGAAACTAATCCTAGAGAAGGTGAGTTTTTTACAATTTTTCTAATCACCGAAAGCAATTTGATTTTCTGCAATTTAAATTTTGAGGGTCGCCATTTTGTTTCTAGTTATGATACCTCAATTTTTCAATTGTAATATCAAAAATATATTAATTGAGGATGGATTTTGAACTTTTGAAACTAATCCTAGTGAAGGTGTATTTTTTACAATTTTTTTAATCACCGAAAGCAATTTTATTTTCCACAATTTGAATTTTGAGGATTGCCATTTTGATTCTACCTATGATTCCTCAATTATTTATCTGTAAAATCAAAAATATGTTAATTGAGGATGGATTCTGAAATTTTGAAGCTAATCTTAGTGAAGGTGGATTTTTAACAATTTTTCTAATGACCGAAAGCAATTTGAATTTTGAAGCTCACCATTTTCTTTCTAGCTACAATACCTCAATTCTTTAATGCTAATATTAAAAATATATTAATTGAGGATAGATTTTGAAATTTTGAAACTAATCCTAGTGAAGGTGCATTTTTTAAACTTTTCTTTATGCTGGTTTCTCTCAGCTGATATCAGGGCATTAATATATAGTTTTTTTACCCCTCCATTGTGCAGAAGTAAACTTGACCCTCCATGCACACTTTTGAGTACAGTTAATGTATGCAAACACACGAGTATTGTCCGAGCAATTGTTATCCCCCTCATACCACGCTCCTTTATTCCACCAGTTATTAATTTATGCAAAGTTATGTACGAATACGTACGCCGCGCAGTCGACAAAATATTACCATTTATTCTGGTTTTAAATAAATTTCGTGCGCGCACAATGGCCTTTATTCGCGAAAGCACCCCCTTAGCGTTTTCCGCGAGGGTTTCCCATGGGTACGGGAGCGTAGAACGTGTTGAATTGTTTCTTTTATGATGCACAAACCTGCACACGGATTCTGTGATGGCAAATTGTAAAATATACATGTTGGAATAAAGAGAAGGGTAGTTCTGTCATTTTTAATGTGATTAATATTATTATTATAAATGAAGTATAGCTCAAATATTGATCTTACTGTTTTCACTAATGAAAGCAAGCTTAAGAAGTGAAAAAGAAAATTTAAGTTTTTTAGAACACTCTTTTCGTCTTTAGAAATTAATTTTCAGCAACAGATCGAAGTACTGAACAAAACCAAATCTTTAAGAACACTCTACTGGTCTTAAAATTTAATTTAGAGCAAGCTATATAAGTGCAAAAGAAAATTAAGTTTTTTAGAACAACTATAATATGTTAATTTTAAAGGTGGCGAAACAATTGTCGCAGTGCATCGACATTAAATTGTGTAAATTCTCAAAACCCAAGTGTTTTATTTATCACCTATATAATGGAATTTCACCAAGTAAAAGCCTCATAAATCCAATATTTAAAGGTTAAATAAACATAAAAATGTTTCACCACGGGTTAAGTGAGAATTTAATTCATCGTACTTATAAAATCTACCTGAACTTAATTAAGTATTAAGATAACGAAAATATTTAAAACAACGTATTTATATAAGAAAGAGTGTAGTGAAAAAAAAACGGTTGAATCAATAATTAGCGTCCGTTATTCGATATCACCACGAAAAGGTCATTAAAACCATTACCGAAAACTATAATCGAACGCTTTTAAACGGTGCTTCTTATCATCGCCACTCATAATAATTGGTACTTGGTGATTAGGCCAAGTTGGTTTAACGAAACGACAACAACAAGAAAAACCAATGTGCGAGAATTAATCTGTCAGATGTAACGTAATTAAATTCAATTAGTTTGCGGAGATACGATCTATTTTTTATTCAATTTCAATTGGCTTATCTTAATCGTGTGTTATTTTAAGAGCACGCACTATATTATTTTATTATTATTAAAAATATTAGATTGTTTGGAAAGCAATTTCGGTTTTTTATAGAAATGTTAGACAATTTTCTTATAGGCAATTGTTAAGTCTTATGAAACAAATTTGTATAATAATAATAATAAACCAGATTTATTTTTCTATGTACAACTTACAATATATATATATATATATATATATATATATATATATATATATATATATATATATATATATATATATATATATATATATAGTGTATTTATACATGAAAAAATTGTCAAAAGAAAAGAAATTACAGACATAAACAATACAACGTAATTGAGTGATTGAACTTTTACAAAAGAAATTAACTTAAATTGTAGTATAGCTATAATATTCCGACATAGTATAGGGCTCTAACGAACAAATAAATTTAAATAGTGCATTTTTTCTACTTGATGAAATTTTGATCTCCTTAATTGATTTCGGCAGTTTGTTTACTATTTTTACACAGGAATTTATATAGGACAAACTGGTAGGTCCTTTGAAACCCGACTAAAAGAACACCGTAACGACATCTTAAATAAAAAACAAACCACGGGTTTTGCTAAACATTGCATCACATTTAATCATATCTTCAATTCAAATGATTGTAAAATATTGCATTCAGGTAATAAGGGATTATTACTTAACTACCGGGAGGGACTTGAAATTTGTAAAGCCGTAAAAGCGGGAAAAAACGTGGTTAATGACAACGACGAGATTTGGAACTCC
>OZ018397.1:2998983-3097249 GCA_963969525.1 Ontholestes murinus | reverse complement strand
TATATATATATATATATATATATATATATATATATATATATATATATATAAATAATAAAACCATGACAGATATTTCTAGAAATTTGGAAAAGAAAGTTTTAAAAAATTATGGAATCCTCAAGAAAATTAAGAAATTTGAAAAAAGTTCAAAGAAAACTCAGAAATTTCAAAAGTCTGGAGAGAAAGATGCTGTAAGAAAATTAAAAGAGAAATTGTTAAAATATACTATTGAAGTTATATGCTGGAGAATATTGAAGAGAAACTATTTATGTAAATAAAAAAAAAAATTACAAAACTAGAATTTTAAAACATTTTGAAATAAAGGAAATTCATGGAAAATTCTGGTAAGCAGAAATTCTAGAAGTCGGGAAGGTAAGATGTAAGAAAAATTTTAAGAAAATTGTAGAGGAATTACTGGAAAATGTTATTGAATTATTAAAGGAAAGCTTACAAAAAATATAGAAAAAATTATTTAAGAGATACTGAAAAATTCTACACGAGTCAAAAAAATAATTCTGAAAAATTGAAATAAGAATTATAGGCACCTATTTTTTTCAATCCTCGAGGAAAATTCCTGCAATCTGGGCGAGAAATTGCTGAAAATATGATAGACAATTTTTGAAAGTGATAGAAAATTTTTGAATTTTTTCTAAATTTCTAAAAGAGAAATTTCTAAAAATTATAGTAGACTTTGAAATATTCATAGAAAATATTAGAAATTTTTATAGATCTGGAAGAGAAAATTATAGAAAACTCTGATAAAAATGGTGGTTTATTTTAAAAAAATGGATAACAAATTTTTAGTAAAAACCGCTGGAAATTTTTAGAAAGTTTAAGAAATAATTACCTAAATCTAGAAGGGAACTTGAGAAATTTTGCATATAAGAAAATTCTAGAAATCTGCTAGATAAATTTACGAACACTGATGAGGATTTAAAAAAATTCTAGAAGCGTTTCTTTGAGATTCATATTCTTACATTTTTTGAGAATGTTTTGACAATTCTTGCTTTAGTTTGTTAGATGTTCTTGTTTTAGAATAATCTATAATTCATAATTATACATTTTCCTAACAATATCTTCTTTTTACATTATTCTTGCATGAATTTCTCTTACAAATTTTTAGAACTTTCTACTGACTTTTCTATTATATTTTTAGAATTTTCTTCAAAGCTTCTAAAAGTCTCTAACAGTTTTTGTTCTAGATTTGTAAAAAATTTTAACACATTTTTCTTTATTTCGTACACTCTTTTCCAAAATGCCAGTTTAATAAATTTTCAGAAATTCCTCTTTCGCTTAATAAATTTCATAAGCATCGTATCAGAATTTTTCATCACTTTCACTTCTCAATTTCTAGAATTTTCTCCTAACGTTCTAAAATTCTCAATACCTTTTTCATCCTTCTTAGATTTTCTAGCATTTGTTAATGCAGATTCCTAAAATAATCTAAGGATTTTCAAAACTGTTCAGCATCTCTTCATATATATTCATAGAAACTGTTTTGAAGAGTTTATCGTAAAGATTTTCTACTATCTCTCAATTTAAATTTTTTAATTTTCAGATTTTAGAAATGTCTACCATCTTTTTATCCAGATTTTCTAGAATTTGTCAGATTTTCTAAAATCTTGTTTTCTTCAAAATTCTACTATTATTTTAAGTGCTTCAAAAAGTTGGTATTAATTTATTCTTTAATATTTTTAGAAATTTTCTTCTTCTAGAATTATCTCTTCATATTTGTAGAATTTAATGCCAGAATTTTTATTATTATTTTTTACTTTAGAGAAATAATGCTTAATTAAAATTTACTTATTTCATAAAAAATGATGCAATAATATTTGCATCGCTATTCATATATCCATTAGCACTATCACACTTAAAACTGTAACTTATAATAAATGCCATTTATTTAAAACAAATGATCTAAGAACGCCATTTCAATTGTTTATTACGAATGCGATTACGCAACGAAGAAAATGCGCGCGCGCCGTGTTTTATTTAAATCGAGGCCCCGATAGCTAAGAAAAAAAAAAGCTCGCAGCCACGTTTAATAGTCGCACCGGACACTTTATTATTATTGTTCAGCAGAAATCGTTAATAATATGTAAAGCGTATGTATTAAATGATCTCATTGCAAATTGCGTTCTCGCGGCGGCGATCGATGAAAAAAAAAAAGGGCCGCGCTTAATAGATCATGGTCTCCGGCGTGGCATTAAGATGTTTTTCAGAAAAACAAAATGGAAAGAATTGTCATAAATAAATAAAACGTAAATGGTCTCGTGATTGTGTTTTCAGGCTGTTTATGGAGACAATTCGGTTCGACACCGCAGGTCAAGCAGAACTGGGTTAGAGGTGTACCGGCGCGCGTCCGTATTTGTGTACATCAATAACAAGGTCCTCTTGATCCGGGTCAGGGACGGATCTCGCGAATCACTCGGATCCGAAACATCGTAATTACCACCTGCCTAGAGAGCGCCATTATAATTACGCATTTAATGTGCAATTAGCCATTATCAATTGTGTACGCCTTATCGCGGCCTAACAAATTGTTTAATTGTCCTAAGACGTAATAAACGCCGCGCCGCGAAGGTTGCACGATTGTTTAAACGTTATTCACGTTTTTTTCTTACCTTCTGCGTTTATCAAATGTTTACTGTTATTATTACCGTAATAAAAAAACAAGCGTTTAGAATTATTGCATTGACATCAATATACAGTAGACGCTCGATTATTAACAGTTGAAATTTTGTAGGTTTTATTGTTTTTAGGGCAGCAAAATCATCAACAATTAGTATTTAAAGTTATTGTAAATATGTAGTGTGGGTGGGTTGCGTTATAACCCACCCTACAATCAGTAAAACATTAGAGAGAGTTTTAATTAAAAGTTGTTAAACATTATTGCAAATTTTATAGATTTATTCAAACAAATTTTTTAAATAATTTTTGATGATGTTTTACTGATTGGAGGGTAGGATAGAGGCCACCCACCCACCCTACATATACATATAAATTTCAATTACTGATCGTCTCGCGGTTTGTAATAAAATCAATTACAAAACTCGTTGTATAAAAAAGAAATTCAAAAGGTAACATTTTTGTTTGTTTTTAATTCTTTTTATCATAAATCCTTAACGGATGGTCAAAATTAAAAAATTCTTCCACCAAACGCTTAGGAATATCAAAAGTATTCGAATAGGCTAAAAATAGAAATTCGATCTTCAATTGTTTTTCATTGTTTTTACTATAACTCCTTAAGTAATAGTCGTATTATAAAAATTCTTCAACCAAATGTTTATAATTATTCAATAGATTATCATGAGATGAAAATCGGAAATTCGATCTTCAATTGTTTTTCGCTGTTTTCGCTATAACTTTTGAAATAATCTTCGTATTATAAAAATTCTTTTACCAAACGTTTTTAATTATTCAATAGATTATCACGAGACGAAAATTGGAAATTCGATCTTCAATTGTTTTTCATTGTTTTCGCTATAACTCTTGAAATAATGTTCGTATTATAAAAATTCTTTTGCCAAACGTTTATAATTATTCTTTAGATTATCATGAGATGAAAATTAAAAATTCGATCTTCAATTGTTTTTCATTGTTTTCGCTATAACTTTTGAAATAATGTTCGAATTATAAAAAATCTTTTACTAAACGTTTTCAATAATTCAATAGATTTTCATGAGATAACAATCATCAATTGTTTTTCATTGTTTTCACTATAACTCTTGAAGTAATAGTCGTATTATAAAAATTCTTTCGCTTAACGTTTTTAATTATTTTATAGGTTATAATGAGATGAAAATTAGAAATTCGATCTTCAATTGTTTTTATTGTTTTCACAAAAAACTTTTGAACTAATGGTCAGATTAAAAAAATTCTCTCACCAAACGTTTATAATTATTCTTTAGATTATCATGAGATGAAAATTAGAAAATAAAGTTAATGCTTGTTGCGCTACACTCTTGATGGAAACAGATATTATTATTAGGTGGAGAATAACACTTGTTTTGTTCCATATTGTTTTTATTTTCAGTTGCCTGACACGTGTTTCGGTCTTCGCAGACCATTATCAAAGTTAAAACTCAGTTTTAACTTTGATAATGGTCTGCGAAGACCGAAACACGTGTCAGGCAACTGAAAATAAAAACAATATGGAACAAAACAAGTGATATTCTCCACCTAATGAAAATTAGAAATTCGATCTTCAATTGTTTTTCATTGTTTTCGCTATAACTCTTGAAGTAATGGTCGTATTATAAAAATTCTTGCACCAGACGTTTATAATTATTCTTTAGATTATCATGAGATGAAAATTAAAAATTCGATCTTCAATTGTTTTTCATTGTTTTCGCTATAACTTTTGAAATAATGTTCGAATTATAAAAATTCTTTCACTAAACCTTTACAATAATTCAATAGATTTTCATGAGATAAAAGTCATCAATTGTTTTTCATTGTTTTTACTATAATTCTTGAAATAATGTTCGTATTATAAAAATTCTTTTACCAAACGTTTATAATTATTTTATAGATTATCATGAGATGAAAATTAAAAATTCGATCTTCAATTGTTTTTCATTGTTTTCGCTATAACTTTTGAAATAATGTTCGAATTATAAAAATTCTTTCACTAAACCTTTACAATAATTCAATAGATTTTCATGAGATAAATATCATCAATTGTTTTTCATTGTTTTTACTATAACTCTTGAAGTAATAGTCGTATTATAAAAATTCTTACACCATACGTTTATAATTATTCTTTAGATTATCATGAGATGAAAATTAAAAATTCGATCTTCAATTGTTTTTCATTGTTTTCGCTATAACTTTTGAAATAATGTTCGTATTATAAAAATTCTTTCACTAAACGTTTTCAATAATTCAATAGATTTTCATGAGATAAAAATCATCAATTGTTTTTCATTGTTTTTACTATAATTCTTGAAATAATGTATTATAAAAATTCTTTTACCAAACGTTTTTAATTATTTTATAGATAATCTTGAGATGAAAATTAAAAATTCGATCTTCAATTGTTTTTCATTGTTTTCGCTATAACTTTTGAAATAATGTACGTTTTATAAAAATTCTTTCACTAAACGTTTTCAATAATTCAATAGATTTTCATGAGATAAAAATCATCAATTGTTTTTCATTGTTTTTACTATAATTCTTGAAATAATGTTCGTATTATAAAAATTCTTTTGCCAAACGTTTTTAATTATTTTATAGATAACCTTGAGATGAAAATTAAAAATTCGATCTTCAATTGTTTTTTATTGTTTTCGCCATAACTTTTGAAATAATATTCGTATTATAAAAATTCTTTCACTAAACGTTTTCAATAATACAATAGATATTCATGAGATAAAAAATCATCAATTGTTTTTCATTGTTTTCACTATAACTTTTGAAGTAATGGTTGTATTATAAAAATTCTTTCGCCTAACGTTTTCAATTATTTTATAGATCATCATTAGATGATAACTAGAAATTTGTTCTTCAATTGTTTTGATTGTTTTCACAAAAACTTTTGAACTAATGACCAGATTAAAAAAATTCTCTCACCAAACGTCTATAATTTTTATCATCACATGGCCTACCGTAAATAAATAAATAAATAAATAAATAATTATTCTTTAGATTATCATGAGATGAAAATTAGAAATTAGATCTTCAATTGTTTTTCATTGTTTTCGCTATAACTTTTAAAATAATGATCGTATTATAAAAATTCTTTGACTAAACGTTTTCAATAATTCAATAGATTTGCATGAGATAAAAATCAGAAATTTGATCATCAATTGTTTTTCATTATCTTCACTATAACTCTTGAACTAATAGTCGTATAATAAAAATTCTTTCGCTAAACGTTTTTAATTATTTTATAGATTATCCTGAGATGAAAATTAGAAATTCGATCTTCAATTGTTTTTCATTGTTTTCGCTATAACTTTTGAAATAATGTTCGTATTATAAAAATTCTTTTACCAAACGTTTATAATTATTTTATAGATTGTCATGAGATGAAAATTAGAAATTCGATTTTCAATTGTTTTTATTGTTTTCACTAAAACTTTTGAACTATTGTTTTCGTTGTAGGTAACTTTTGAAATAATGTTCGTATTATAAAAATTCTTGCACCAAACGTTTTTAATTATTCAATAGATTATCACGAGATGAAAATCGGAAATTCGATCTTCAATTGTTTTTCATTGTTTTCGCTATAACTCTTGAAATAATGTTCGTATTATAAAAATTCTTTCACTAAACGTTTTCAATAAATCAATAGACTTTCGTGAGATAAAAACAAAAATTTGAGCTTCAATTGTTTTTCATTATTTTCACTATAACTCTTGAACTAATAATCGTATAATAAAAATTCTTTCGACAAACGTTTTTAATTATTTTATAGATTATCCTGAGATGAAAATTAGAAATTCGATCTTCAATTGTTTTTTTATTGTTTTCACTAAAACTTTTGAACTAATGGTCAGATTAAAAAAAATCTCTCACCAAACGTCTATAATTATTCTTAATATTATCATGAGATGAAAATTAGAAATTCGATCCTCAATTGTTTTTCCTTGTTTTCGCTATAACTTTTGAAATAATGTTCGAGTTATAAAAATTCTTTCACTAAACGTTTTCAATAATTCAATAGATTTTCATGAGATAAAAATCAGAAATTTGATTATCAATTGTTTTCCATTATGTTCACTATAACTCTTAAAGTAATGGTCGTATTATAAAAATTCTTGCACCAAACGTTTATAACTATTCTTTAGATTATCATAAGATGAAAATTAGAAATTCGATCTTCAATTGTTTTTATTGTTTTCGCTATAACTTTTGAAATAATGTTCGTATTATAAAAATCCATTGACTAAACGTTTTCAATAATTCAATAGATTTTCATGAGATAAAAATCATCAATTGTTTTTCATTGTTTTTACTATAATTCTTGAAGTAATGGTCGTATTATAAAAATTCTTGCACTAAACGTTTATAATTATTCTTTAGATTATCATGAGACGAAAATCGGAAATTCGATCTTCAATTGTTTTTCATTGTTTTCGCTATAACTTTTGAAATAATGTTCGTATTATAAAAATTCTTTCACTAAACCTTTTTAATTATTCAATAGATTATCACGAGACAAAAATCGGAAATTCGATCTTCAATTGTTTTTCATTATTTTCACTATAACTCTTGAAGTAATAGTCGTATTATAAAAATTCTTGCACCAAACGTTTTTAATTATTTTATAGATTAGCATGAGATGAAAATTAGCCTCTATACCACCGTCCAATCAATAAAACATATAGGCGAATTTTACTAAAAAAAAATTTCAAACACATCAAAATTTAAACACTAAATAAAACACTTACTATGTTTTTAATCACTAAAATTTTAGTGGTTTTTAAGTGTTTTATTCAGTGTTCATTATGAATTGCCACATAGTAACGGTCGCAACCATCATTACGATTACATCAAAATTTAAAATTATGATTTTACTTTGTTAACGGTTTTAAAATTAATTAAAAAAATTGTTTGTCGCAAAAAATAAGAAACATCTACAAATTACGACAAAAATTTGCTGGAAAATTAGAATCCTTACAGAATAATTTAGTAATCCAGAAAAAAATAAATCTAAAAAACCTTGAAGAAACTATGCTGAAAAATTTTAAAATCTTATGAAAATTTGATTCTAAAAATGTTATAGCTGCAAATTGTAAACGATTCCTAAAATCTGGAAGAATTTTAGAATCTTAAGTAAGAAATTTAAAACCTTAAAAAAATTGGGTAAGAAGTTTTAGGAATTTGAAAGAAAATTTTCTAGAAATCTTAAGGAAAAATAGTTAGCTTAAAAATGAATAGAAATTTGGAAGAAATTTTAAATCCGTAAATTTTTTTTTAGAAATCTTTAACAAAATTCTGTAACTTTAGAAAAAAAAAATAAATCTTCAAATCTGGACGAATTTTAAAAATTACAGGAAAATTTAAAGTAGAAAAATATTTTCGAGATCTGGAAGAAAATTAAAATTCTTAAAGATTACTCTAGATCAAAATCGTTTAAAAAATCGAGAAGTTTTATGAAAAATATCGAAAATTCCAGAATTTTTGAAAATCGGGAAGAAACTTTGATGGAAATGTTAAAATCTTTGAATAAAACTCTATAAATCAAAATATAAATTAATATTAAACTTTTCAACTTCCTTGTTTCCTCGAACTATTTTAAAACTTTTTTATAGAAAATTTTAGAAATTTTGATGAGAAAAGAATTATATAAAATTCAAAAATAAAAAACTTTGAAGAACATTCTAGAATTGTTGAAGAAAGAAAATTTTAAAGAGAAATTGTTCGAGAATTATAGAACATTCCAAAGAAAATTGTAGAAATTAAAAAGAATTATGGAAAATTTTATAACGGCCGAATAAAAAACACGTAAAAAAATTCCAAAAGTTTCTACATATTTAAAATAAAGTTCTAGAAGAACATCAAGGCATTATTGTAAAATTAGCAATAAATTTTTTAATCTAAAACTATCTATTCATTTTGAAATCGCCAAGATTTTAGATTACCTTATTTTAGAATTATTTTTAAATTCTACGATCTTCAATAATACCTTTATAATTCTATAGTTTTCAAATGTCTTTAAATTCATCAAAGTTCCAGAGTTTCTGATTCAAGAAGCATTTTGAGGCTTAATTCTATAAACTTTAATAGCTTTCTTAACATCTTGGAATTTCTTAATACTGTAAATTCTAATGTTACAAAATTTCTTTTCTACGTATATATTGAAGCTCAAAATTATTTAAAATAGTAAATATTATAAAATTCTCTAAAAACCCTGTATCCTATAGTTTTTATTTCTGGAGCATTTTTAGGCTAAGATATATAATTTTCAATTATTTTATTCCTAGCATTTTAACGTTCTTGACTCTAGAAGTATTTCTAGGCTGAATACTATAATTTTTTATTCTTAGAATTATAAAAATCGCGATATTAGAGATTAAACTCTATAAAATCTTTCATAGTTTGCTTACAATTCTCCAAAGATCTACAATTTTTGATTCTAGAAAAACTGAAGCTTAAATTATAAATTCTTGAGTAATTACTTTAATGATTGTTGATTTATAGTACTTGAGTAATTGCCTTAGAATCTTAAAATTTCAATATACTTACAACTTACAGAATTTCTGATTCAAACCACATTTAAGGCCAAATTCAATAACCTATAAAATGTTCAAAGACTTTCTAAAATTCCTGATTTTGGTAACGTAACTAAGAGTCAATTTCACAATCCAGAAATTACTAAATATTTTAAATTATTAACTGAAAAATATCAATTATATTATGGTGAAATTATAATTTAATATAATTTTTAAAATAATATTTAATATAAAAATTGGATAAAATTAAGTTTAGAGAATGAATAATTTTGTTACAAAAAATATTTTCTTTAATAATTTCGACAGATGTGGGAGTTTTGGTCTGCATAAAAATTTACGTAATTTATAAATTAAGTGAGATCGTCGCATAAATTTTCGTCCACCTCCGGTCGTCCGGTTTGGTCGCGGTTTGCGGATTACGACCGTTTTACGGCGGACGCAGCCATAAGTCGAGTGTTTTCTTTCCACATAAATTTATGCAAATTCAGAAAGAGTGGAGGACTAAAAAAAAAAACTGTTCGAAATGACCGATCCTATTATGGAATTGGATCTGGTATAGATTGGTGGCGCGTTGGCGACGGCGATTTACTGTAATAATGATAATAACGCTTACTGCTCACCCACTTATTTAATAATTGGTTATTGTCATTCATAAATTGTATGTAAGGAAAGTAATTGAATTATAATCTAATTATATTTACGTTTGCACTCTACATTTAAAACTATTAATATTTTTGATATCATATTCATATCTTTGTTTTTCGTACATAATCTAAAGATTGTTATTCATTTTCTTAAGTCTTAAGTTGTATAAAAATGGGCTGTCTAATCTAGTTATAGTTTGTATTTGTCTCATTTGTTTTTTGGCATTTAATAATTATCATTTGTCACTTAATTTTTGTTGTCGTATCTAATCATATCATTTGTTATTGTTCATTTTGACAGTTGACAGATAAAACATGACATTGACATTTGACACATAGCAATTTACAATTTTCACATGACATTTGACTTTAGATTTGACAGATAAAAGATGACAATTTTTAACAATATTTTAATTATTAACATTTCGTGTGACAGTTAACAGATGCCTGATGAACTTCAAATAATAAATTTAGACTAATGATCTTTAACAACTGTCATATGTTATATGACATATGACATTAGATACGACTGTTTACATACGATAAAGGAAAAACAAAGTTTCTCAATGTTTAATTTATTAAAAATTCTATTGATGTTATTTTTTCAAATTTTTGTTTATGCTACGACAAATTAGTTAATTGTCATCTTTTTCATTATTATCATATTTCATTTAATATTCATCATCTGTCATCTGTCTCATTTGTCATTTCTTATTTAACAATTATCAGTTGTCATTTATGATTCGTCGATGTCATTTGTCATTTTTCATTTGTCATTTATCATGTTGTTGTTGTCATTTTCATTTGTCAAGAGTCGACAAATGACAGATGGCATATCTACAATATTTATTTATTTATTATTTTTATTGATACGATATGACAATTGACATGACATATTACAAATGACAGTTGACAGATAACAATTACATATGATTGATGACATTTGGCAGACATTTTTACAATGAAAAATGTCAATTCATGGTTGGCATATGATATTTGAAAGATAACAGTTGATAGTTTTTACAAATTTAGAAAAAAATTAATGATATTGAGTCAGACACATAGGAAGACAAAAAATAATATTTTTTATAATGTTCGATTTTTTACATAACAGATGAAATGTGGCGATTGTCGGATAACACATGACATATTAAAGATGGCAGTTTTTTTTTAATGTTTATGTGTTTGCTTCTTTATAAATAATAATTGACATATGAGAGATGACAGTTGACAGTTCACATTAAATCATTAAACAGTTGATATTTTTGTTTTACAATATTTTTTCAATGTTGTATTGATATTACTTGAAGCAAAATTTGTGTTTTACTGTGTATAGGTATCTGACAGATGACATGTGACAATTGACAGATAAAACATGACAAAAACAAGATTTCAGATTTGTTTACAATTATTTGTTATTTACAAATAATAATTGACAAATGAAAGATGGCAAATAACAATTGACAATTGATATTTAATTGTTAAAAGTTGATAAAGATTTATAATATTTTTAAAATGTTTTATTGATATTTTATGACATTTTTTTTATGACTGAAGACATGTGACAATTGACAGAGAACAAATGACAAACGACAGTTAACAAATACAATATTAATGTTTTTTACGTTTTATTATTTACAAATAATAGCTGATAGACAAATGGCAGTTGTTATTTAAAAATAAAACTTAATAGTTACAATTATTAATTAATTATATGGCATTAGCAGATTACAGAAGCCAGATGAAAATATTTTTTTAGAATAGTTACTATTTGCCAATAATGAGTGATGTCAATCAACAATTATCGTATGAAAAATATAACAATTTTTTATAATGTTTTGACATTTGATATTTGAGATTTAACATTTGCAATTGGACATTTAAATATGACAAAATTTATAGTCATTTGTTTCATGTCATTCGACATTTGCTTAGTGTCATTTAATAATTTGTCATTTGACTAATCTAGTCATGTTTAGTTTTATAAATTGTCAATTTTCACTTGGTCACTTAACTTGTCCTGTCTACTCTAATCATGATTTATATTATCTTTTGCCATTTGTTATTTCAAATTTATTATTTATAATTTGCCAATTATCATTTGCTGCATAATCTTGTCACGTTTTATATTTATATCAACATTTAATTGTCATTTCTTTATTGTCATTTAATAATTATCATTTATTAATTATCATTTGTCATTTGTCTTCTGCAGTCTAATCTACTCATATTTTATATTATTACTTTCAATTGTCATTTGTCATTTAACATTTGTTGATTGTCATTTAATAATTCTCATTTGTCATTTCTCAATTGTTCATCTTTCATTTAATTTTTGTTGTCTATTCTAATCATTTTTCAGTTTTTATTTGCTTTTTGTGATTTAACATTTGTTTATTTTCATTTAATAATTACCATTTGTTATTTGACCTATTTGTAATTTAACATTTATTATTTGTTACTTAACATTTGTTAAAAAACTTTTGCTGTCTAAATCTAAAGCTAATCTAGTCAGTTGTCATATGTCATTAATCATTTATTTTTTTTTCATTTTTTTAAATTGAGAAAATGTATAGTTTTCAATAATTTATTATACATATATTTTGTTGGAATTTGACATTTAAATATGACAAAATGTATAGTCAATTGTTTCATAGTAATAATAATATATTTATTGATGCTGATTACATATTTATTTGTTGTTTAGTAAATTATCATTTATTTTATAATTATCTTTCCCTAATGCATTTATGTATATTAAATAAATAAATAAATTGTCAATTATCACTTAACTATTAATTTTTGCTCATTAATTTGGTAAATTGACATTTATTATTTGTCTCATTTTTCATGCTTGTTATTTGACATTTCTCATTTATCATTTGTCATTTGACATTTGAGATATGAGATTCAAATATGACAAAGTATATAATCATTTATTTCAATTGTTATGTAATATTTGTTTGTTGTTATTTACTAATTTTTCATTTGTTAAATAATATTCGACAATTAACTTTTGTTTTCTAATCTAGTTATGTTTTACATTTGTCCTATTTGTCATTTGAGATTTGTCATTTGCAATTTTTTCTTTGTCTCTTAATTGTGACAAAATATATAGTTTACATTTAAAATTTGACATAGTTATTTCTAAAAATAAGTGAGTTATAGTCATTTTAAGTTTTATCAAAAATAAAAAAATAGTTGGTCATGAAAAAGATAAAAGTAAAACAATTGCAGTTGTTTATAATAATACATAATTATAGCAATATTGTAATTATTTGTTTACAGAGAATATATTTTATTAATCTGCATAAAATTATCTAAAACTTTGACTTTTGCAGTTTTTTTGTATTTTTTATAATAACCAAGATATATTGATTGAAAAAATTGACAGTTTTTACTTTTTACAAAATATCTAGTTACAGATAAAAAAATTCTCACTCACAAAGTAGTATCTAATAAATGACAATTGTCATATTATATAAAACTGTATATATGATTGATGACATTTGGCAATGACAAACGACAATTAATTGTTGACGTTTGATATTTGAAAGATGACAGTTTTTTTTTAAATTGATACATGACAGTTGAAGATAAAGTTTTTTGCAACGATTGATTTTTCATATGACAGCTGACACATGACAGATGGCAGTTTTATAAAAGTTTATGTTTTTACTTACTTATAAATAATAATGGACACATGAAAGATGACAGTTGATATTTAAAAAAATAAACAGTTGATAAATGTTTACAATATTTTTTAAATGTTTTATTGATATTTTATGACAACATTTATGATAGTTTTTACATATTAAAAGAAATATTCCATTGATACATGTTAACTGATAGATGACACACGAAGACAAAAAAATTACGTTTTTTACAATGTTTGATTATTTATTTGACAGCTGATAGATGATGATAATTGGCAGAAAACAAATGACAAACGACAGCTAACAAATATAATATAACCGTTTTTTTTACGTTTTGTTATTTACAAATAATAATTGAAAGACAAATGACAGTTGTCAGTTGACATTTAAAAATTCATATTGAGAGTTATTTACATTTTTAATTTTTTTATTAATATTAATATTAACAAATAAATAAATATTAATCAAATGGCAGTTAACTGATTACAGAACAGAGATGAATGTCAATCAAAAATTATCCTATGACATATAACATTGCATATGATAATGACGATAATGAGGAAAAATATAACATTTTTTACAATGTTTTGACATTTGAAATTTGGCATTTGACATTTGCAAATTGCAATTTGACATTTAAATATGACAAAATTTATAGTCATTTGTTTCATATGTCATTTGTTTATTAATCAACTTTTGTTGTCTAATCCAGCCATGTTTTACATTATGAATTAATTGTCATTTCTCACTTATCACTTGTCTTGTACAGTTGTCATTTGTCATTTGCTTTGTGTCATTTAATTTTTCTGCCTTGTCTAGTGATTTAACGTTTCTAACTCTGTCTCATTTGTCACTTAACATTTTAAGTTTCTCATTTAATAATTATCAGTTGTCACTTGCCTCATTTGACATTTAGTATTTGTTTATAATCATTTAATAATTGTTATTTATGATTTAACTTTTACTGCCTCATCTAGTCATGTTTTAAATTATAGTATGCCAATTATCATTTGTTAATTTATTATTGGTCTATTAACATTTGACATTTGACTTCTGCCAATTGACACTTGACATTTGAAATTTCTCATTTAACATTGGTTATTTGTCATTTGCAATGTTTATAAAAGAAAATATACAGTTTCTAATATTAATATTATCATTTGCCCCTTGATAATTAAAATTTGACACTTAACTTTTGATATTTGACATTTGTCACATTTCATTTATCATTTCATATTATACATTTAATTTTTAATAATAATAATAAATAACATTTGACTTGTTACTTTTGAAACTTAATATTTGAGAGTTTTCATTTGAAATTTGGCATATTTTATTTATCTTCTGATATTTGTAATTTACTATTTGACATTTGGATATTTCGACATTTGGCGTTGTTGTACATTTGACATCAACTTAAATTTGACATGTGACATTTTTTATTTATTTAATAACGGGTAATACCATTGTACAATGTTTACAGGTTATGTAACACATGACATTTGATAACAATTGAAATTTGACCTTTGACATTTGATATTTGACAGATGACATTTCACAACAATTGAAATTTACTGACTTTTATCATTTCCTATTTGTCATTTGTCATTTGTTATTGTCATTTTTAAAATTTGAGGTACCTCTTAGTTTTAACAACAACATAAACACTAGTGTAGTTTTTAGGAAATCAAAAATGAGTAAAAATCATTTGTAATTTGTCATTTAGTCACTAGATTTTTAAATTTAAGATTTGACATTTGATATTTGGATTTTAAAATTCGACATTTGACACTTAACATTTGAAATTTGACATTTAAATATGACAAAATTTATTTGTTCATATGTCATTTGATATTGGTTTATTATCATTTAATAATTTGTCATTTGTCAATTAACTTTTGTTGTTTAATCTAGTTATAATATTTGACATTTATGATTTGTTAATTATTATTTGCCCGTTAACTTTTGTCATCTAATCTAGTCATGTTTTATTCTATAATTAATCAACTGCCATTTATCATATGTCATAGTTTTTAGGAAAACATTTTTTTTGTCATTAGACATTTGACATTTAACATTTGACATTTGACATTTGATATTTGACATTTGACATTTAAAATTTGATATTTGACATTTAACATTTGCAATTTGACGTTTAAATATGACAAAATTTATAGTTTAAATTTAATTTAACATTAGTTTATTGTCATTTAATAATTTGCCAAATAGTATTTGTCACCAACCTTTTACATGACAGCTGACAGATGACATCTGGCGGTTGTCTATCCGACACATGACATATTAAAGATGGCAGGTTTTTTAATGTTTATGTGTTTGCTTATTTATAACAAATAATTGACAGATGAAAGATGACAGTTGACATTAAAACACCAAACAGTTAAATAAATTTTTACAATATTTTTTATTGATATTTCATGAACCAAAATTTGTTTTTTACTGTGTATAGCTTTTTATATGGTATCTGACAGATGGCATGTGACAATTCACAGAGAAGACATGACAAAAAAAGATTTCAGATTTGTTTACAATTATTTGTTATTTACAAATAATAATCGACAGATGTAACATGACAAATAAGAATTGACAATTGACATTTACAAGTTAACAGTTGATAAAGTTTCATAATTTTTTTTAACATGTTTTATTGATACTTTATGACATTTTTTTATATGGCAGCTGACAAATGACATATGACAATTGTCATTATTCAGATTCGAGATTTAAATATTTTTTTAAATTTATTTATTTATTTATTTATTTATTTACGGAAGGCCATTACAACATAAGAATACAACTGTACAATAACATTAAAATATTAAAAAGTGTACAAATTAAAAATAACAATACAAATATATGTAATATGTTTCAATTTTTATTTAACATTTGTTTATTGCCATGCAATAATGGCAGTTATATTTTACATGCATTATATTTGTCATTTAGATATAACATTTGTTATTTGTCATTTGCATTTTCCAAAAGTAAATATATAGTTTTTATTATTTGTCACTTGACATTTAAGATTTGACACTTAAGTTTTGAAATTTGACATTTGACACATTTGATACTAGACATTTTAGATTTGACATTTGTCACTTTTCATTTATCATTGGATATTTGTAATTTAACATTTGGCCTTCAACATTTAACCATGGACATTTGACATTAAACACATTAATATGTAAACATTTGTCATTTGTGATTTGTTATTTGTCGTTTGTTATTTTTTATTTGTCAATTAATTATTAACATTTGAATTTAAGATTTAACATTGAACTTTTTAAATTTACATTTGACATTTAATAATAATAATAATAATAATAATAATAATAATAATAAATAACATTTGACTTGATATTGACAGTTTTCATTTAAAATTTGGCATATTTTATTTATCTTGATATTTTAAATTTACTATTTACTATTAAACATTTGTAATTTGTCATTTAGTAACTAAATTTTTAAATTTAAGATTTGACATTTGGAATTTAAAATTTGACAGTTTTAATTCGACATTTGACATTTGACATTTGACATTTGACATTTAACATTTAACATTTAACATTTAACATTTAACACTTAACACTTAACATTTAACATTTAACATTTAACATTTAACATTTAACATTTAACATTTAACATTTAACATTTAACATTTAACATTTAACATTTAACATTTAACATTTAACATTTAACATTTAACATTTAACATTTAACATTTAACATTTAACATTTAACATTTAACATTTAACATTTAACATTTAACATTTAACATTTAACATTTAACATTTAACATTTAACATTTAACATTTAACATTTAACATTTAACATTTAACATTTAACATTTAACATTTAACATTTAACATTTAACATTTAACATTTAACATTTAACATTTAACATTTAACATTTAACATTTAACATTTAACATTTAACATTTAACATTTAACATTTAACATTTAACATTTAACATTTAACATTTAACATTTAACATTTAACATTTAACATTTAACATTTAACATTTAACATTTAACATTTAACATTTAACATTTAACATTTAACATTTAACATTTAACATTTAACATTTAACATTTAACATTTAACATTTAACATTTAACATTTAACATTTAACATTTAACATTTAACATTTAACATTTAACATTTAAATATTACAAAATATATAGTCATTTGGTTCGTATGTCATTTGATATTTGTTTATTGTCATTTAATAATCATCATTCGTCAATTATTATTTAAATACTAACTTTTGTTATTATTATTATTATTATTATTTGTTATTTAATAATTATCATTTGTCATTCGACATTTGAAATTTGAGATTCAAATATGACAAAATATTTAATATTTTATTTCAATTGTTATTTAATATTTGTTTATTGTCATTTATTAGTTTTTCACTTGTCAAATAATATTCGTCAATGAACGTTTGTTTAATTTATTTATTTATCATTTGCCATTTGCAATTTTTTATTTGTCACTTAATTGTGAGAAAAGATTTTAAATACCGAATTTAAGATTTGACATTTAACTTTTAAAATTTGACATTAGACATTTGACTTTTCACTTTTGAAACTTGACATTTGACATTTAACAATTATCATTTGACATTTTTTCATTTATCGTTTGATATTTGTAATTTAACATTTGACATTTGGCAGTAGACATTTGACGTTGGATATTTGATATTTGGCATTTGAGATTTGACATTTGACATTTAAATATGAATTTAGTCATGTTTCACATTTGTCATTTGTCATTTGTAATTTTCTATTTGTTACATAAGTGACAAATAAAAATGGTATTTACCGTCAATAAACAAACAAACTCAATCATAAGAAAATATATAGAATTTAATTTCAAATTTGTTATTTAACTTTTAAAATTTGACATTTGACACTTGACTTTTTACTTTTGAAACTTGACATTTTTCATTGTATTATTTATCATTTGACGTATGTGATTTACTATTTGACATTTGGCATTCGTCATTTAGGTTTGGACATTGGATGACAACATTTTTCTTGACATTTGTCATTCATTTAAATGCGAATCTAGCCATGTTTTACATTTGTCATTCGTGATTTTTTACATTTGACTTTTAAAATTATAATTTGAGATTTGACACTTTTTATTTGACAATTTTCATTTAGAAATTTGAAATTTGACATTTGTTATCTGACATCGTATATTTGACTTTTTTGACATTTGACATCTGACATTTGACTATGGATGTTTGACATTCGACATTTGTCATTTTCCTTTTGCTATTTGACATTTGACATTTGACATTCGACATTTGACTTTTGACACTTGACATTGAACATGTGACATTTGATATTTGACATTTGACATTAGACATTAGTCATTCGACATTTGATATTTGAAATTTAAAATTTGAGACTTAACCTTTGACAATTTTCATTTGTAGTTACTAGCACTAATAAATATTATTATTATTATTTAGAAATTTGAAATTTGGCATCTGACATCGTATATTTGACTTTTGACATTTGACATCTGACATTTGACTATGGATATTCGACATTCGTCATTTTTCATTTGCCATTTGACATGTGACATTTAATATTAACACATGACATTTGACAACAATTGAAATTTGACATTTAATATTTAACATATGATATTTGACAACAATTGAAATTTGACATTTGACATTTACATTTGTCATTTGTGGTCTGTAATTTGTCATTTGTTATTGTTATATAATATTTGTCATTTGTCGTTTTTCATTTGTTATTTGAATTTAAGATTTGACAATTAACTTTTGAAATTTTACATTTCACATTTGAAATTCCAAATTTGATGACATTCGACATCTGACATCTGACATCGAAAATTTGACTTTTGACATTAGACATCTGTCGTCTGACATTTGCCATTTGACATTTTATATTTGAGATTTAACATTCGAGATTTGAGATTTGAGGTTTGAGATTTGAGATTTGAGATTTGAGATATTTAAGACTTGAGATTTGAGATTTGAGATTTGAAATTTGACATTTGACATTTTATACTTTTAAATGTGAAAAAATGATTAATATTTTTAATATTTTTGCCCTCGACTTAATCACATCTATAAAATTATTCACACAAAGTTGGAAAACTTCTAAAAGAAGTAGCTAAAATATTAATAAAAGAAAACATTTATAAAAACTTCTAAAAAATAGTTGATTTTTTTAGCAAAAAGAAACAATCTATTAAAAACAGTTCGAAGGAAATATCATTAAATATTTTAAAGCCTACTTGAAACAGTACAGAATTAAAAGATTGAAAACAATATCTTTAAAATTTATTTCTGCACCAATGTTTAACGTTATTAATACTGCACCAGAAAATCAATATTTAATTTACATCTATAAACTTGCTTTAAAAGTCGAAATTCGACTAGAAAAAATAAAGAATTGGCCACTTGAAAACTAAAATAAATACAGTTTGATAAGTTGAAAACATCTAAAAATCATTCAGATGGATGGAGAACTTCTGAAAGAAGAAACTTTTTAAAGCTTTTCTAAATAAGTACAGAAAACTGGTACTAAAGTACTGTTTCATTAAACACCGCAATTATCACTTTAAGGCGGAAGTGGAAAAACAATAATTAATAAATGCCATTCACCAATAGATGGCGTTAATCCTGTTAATGTATCATTAATCTCACGAAATTCATTTTGAGCAGTTTTCGTAAGCGAACGGCGCAACTAAGGCCGCCGGTTTCAAAACAAAGCGAAGACAAAAGCGGACAACACCAGTCGTGCAATATGCCGTAAAGAAAGAAAATTTCAGAGTCAGCATTTTCATAATGCGATTATTACTTCAATTAACCGACGCAACAACGTCTAATGCAACGCTGGATGTTGTGAACTTTATGTAACCCGAATTGTACCACATGCGGTACGACTTACGTCCACAAATTGGCTCCGATTTGATCGGATGGTTGGGTTATTTAACAATGTTTCTAAATGCTGAAATTTTGTTCGTTTACGAAATTACTGATTAAATTGCCAATAATTTTTTTAAACTCTTATAAAATTAATATTAACCAAGTTACACTCTTGATAAGATATATTGTTTTGAGTTACGTGAAGATTAATTTAATTAAATGAAACGATTAGTAAACTTTTTCTTCATTGGTTTATTTAAAACTTTAAATATACATTTCCTCAATTAAGTGGACATTTTCAATACCTTTACCACCCGTAAAAAAGGATTACTAACCTATCACATTAGTACCATCAAGAATGTCTTTATTCTTGATGGTACTAATGTGATAGGTTTTGATTAGATTAATAACAACAACAATTAATAATTTTTCGCGTTTGCGATGGACATTGGGTGAAAATTTTCACTGTTAAACGTTTTCTTTTATTTTCACAGGTAAACAACCTATTGTCTAACACGTTTCTACTTCTAGAATAACAATCCAGTTGCGAGAAAGGCGCCCGGTTACACATTTTTGCCCCTAACGACTTTCTCCCAAGTTCATTCACCGATTTTTTCTTTAGATGTTCTTTGACCTAGGTCAACAGCCGATCCCTGTCGGACGGACGAAAAAGACTTTCTCGCGTAATTGCGACATTTCAACACCCACTTTCCGATTGCAATCACGGGCGCGTGTATTTTTTTTAAATTTATTTATTTGCCAGCCGCTGGAGAAATTGCAACGAGAAATCCGGCACGCCGGAGAATGTATTTATACATAAACAGGTCGATACAGTATGTGTAATATTTAGTGAATGGCAATGAAGATGTAAGAAAAGTACTATCATTGAATCGTACAAATCTTTTTAAATATTTGGACATTTGAATTTGTAGATTTTTCGATTTTTTAAATTGCTTAGAAGAGAATTAAGAAATATTTTAAATGCAGTATGTATAGAATTAAATTGCCTATAAAATGGTACTACATAAATAATTCTTTGTGGTACTATCTTCAACTAATTTAACATTTTTTAATTTCTTGAAAATTTCAATTCGTAGATATTTATAAATTTTTAATTGCTTCAGGAAAGAACTAAGAAATATTTTAAATGAAATGTATATAGAATTAAATTGTCTACAAAATAGTACTACATAAATAATTCTTTGTGGTACTACCATCATCGAATTTAACATTTTCTACATTCTTCAAAAAATTTCATTCGTAGATTTTTTCAATTTTTCAATTGTTTCAGAAAAGAACTAAGACATATTTTAAATGAAGTATATATAGAATTACATTGTCTATAAAATGGTACTATATAAACAATTATTGGTAGTACTATCACCAACTCATTTAACTATTTCTAAATTCTTGAAAATTTGAATTCGTAGACTTTTTCAATTTTTCAATTGTTTCAGAAAAGAACTAAAAAATATTTTAAATGAAATTTATATAGAATTCAATAGTCTATAAAATGGTACTATATAAACAATTATTTGTCGTACTATCACCAACTTATTTAACATTTTCTAAATTCTTGAAAATGTGAATTCGTAGATTTTCCCATTTTTTAAATTGTTTTAGGAAAAAACTAAAAAATATTTTAAATTAAGTATGTATAGAACTAAATTTCCTATAAAATGGTACTATATAAATAATTCTTTGTGGTACTATCATTAACTAATTTAACATTTTTTAATTTCTTGCAAATTTCAATTCGTAGATATTTATAAATTTTTAATTGCTTCAGGAAAGAACTAAGAAATATTTTAAATGAAATGTATATAGAATTAAATTGTCTACAAAATAGTACTACATAAATAATTCTTTGTGGTACTACCATCATCGAATTTACCATTTTCTACATTCTTCAAAAAATTTAATTCGTAGATTTTTTCAATTTTTCAATTGTTTCAGAAAAGAACTAAGACATATTTTAAATGAAGTATATATAGAATTAAATTATCTATAAAATGGTACTATATAAAAAATCATTTGTAGTACTATCACCAACTCATTTAACATTTTCTAAATTCTTCAAAATTTGAATTCGTAGACTTTTTCAATTTTTCAATTGTTTTAGAAAAGAACTAAAAAATATTTAAAATGAAATTTATATATAATTCAATAGTCTATAAAATGGTACTATATAAACAATTATTTGTCGTACTATTACCAACTTATTTAACATTTTCTAAATTCTTGAAAATGTGAATTCGTAGATTTTCCCATTTTTTAATTGTTTTAGGAAAAACCTAAGAAATATTTTAAATTAAGTATGTATAGAACTAAATTTCCTATAAAATGGTACTATATAAATAATTCTTTGTGGTACTATCATTAACTAATTTAACATTTTTTAATTTCTTGAAAATTTCAATTCGTAGATATTTATAAATTTTTAATTGCTTCAGGAAGGAACTAAGAAATATTTTAAATGAAATATATATAGAATTAAATTGTCTACAAAATAGTACTACATAAATATTTCTTTGTGGTACTACCATCATCGAATTTACCATTTTCTACATTCTTCAAAAAATTTAATTCGTAGATTTTTTCAATTTTTCAATTGTTTCAGAAAAGAACTAAGACATATTTCAAATGAAGTATATATAGAATTAAATTATCTATAAAATGGTACTATATAAAAAATCATTTGTAGTACTATCACCAACTCATTTAACATTTTCTAAATTCTTCAAAATTTGAATTCGTAGATTTTTTCAATTTTTTTAATTGTTTCAGAAAAGAACTAAGAAATATTTTCAGTAAAGTGTATATAGAATTAAATTTTCTACCAAATAGTATTATATAAACAATTATTTGTGGTACTATCATCAACTTATTTAATATTTTCTAAATTCTTAAAAATTTGAATTCGTAGATTTTTTCATTTTTTTAAATTGTTTCAGAAAAGAACTAAGAAATATTTTAAATGAAATTTATATAGAATTCAATAGTCTATAAAATGGTACTATATAAACAATTCTTTGTAGTACTATTATCAACTAATTTAACATTTTCTAAGTTCTTGAAAATTTGACTTCGTAGACTTTTTTAAATTTTTTAATTGTTTCAGAAAAGAACTAAGAAATATTTTAAATGAAGTATATATAGAATTAAATTATCTACAAAATGGTGCTACATAAACAATTATTTGTAGTACTACCATCATCTTATTTAACATTTTCTAAATTCTTGAATATTTGATTTCGTAGATTTTTAAATTGTTTTAATTATTGCAGAAAATAATTTAAAAATATTTTAAATGAGGTGTGTATAGAATTAAATTGTCTATAAATTAGTATGACATAAACAATTCTTTGTGGTACTATCATTAACTAATTTAACATTTTTAAAATTATGGAAAATTTGATTTCGTAGATTTTTCAATTTTTTAATTGTTTCAGAAAAAAACTAAAAAATATTTTAAATAAGGTATATATATATAAAATTAAATTGTCTAGAAAATGGTACTATACAAACAATTTATTAGAGTACTATCATAAATTCATTTAACATTTTCTAAATTCTTGAAAATTTGAATTCGTAGATTTCTTCAATTTTTTAATAGTTTCAGAAAAGTACCAAAACGTATTTTAAATGAAGTGTATATAAAATTAAATTTACTACATAATAAGAGTATATAAAAAATTATTTGAAGTACTACCATCAATTAATTAAACATTGTCTAAATTCTTGAAAATTTGAATCCGTAGATTTTTTAAATTTTTTCAATTGTTTCAGAAAAGAACTAAGAAATATTTTAAGTAAAGTATGTATAGAATTAAAGTATTTATAAACTGGTACTACAAAAATAATTCTATGTAGTAGTATAATTGACTTATTCCACTTTTTTAAACTTCTTGAAAATTTTATTTCGTAGATTTTTTCAATTTTTTAATTGTTGCAAAAAAACTAAGACATACTTGAAATGAAGTATATATGGAATTAAATTTTCTAGAAAGTGATACTATATAAACAATTAATTGCAGTACTATCATCAATTCATTAAATATTTTCTAAATTCTTGAAAATGTGAATTCGTAGATTTTTTCATTTTTTTTAATTGTTTCAGCAAAAAACTTAGAAATATTTTAAATGAGGTATATATAAAATTAAATTATCTAAAAAGTGGTACTATACAAACAATTTATTGCAGTACTATCATCAATTCATTTAACATTTTCTAAATTCTTAAAAATATGAATTCGTATATTTTTCGAATTTTTTAATTGTTTCAGAAAAAAAAACTAATAAATATTTTAAATGAGGTATATATAAAATTAAATTGTCTAGAAAGTGGTACTATACAAACAATTTATTGCAGTACTATAATCAATTCATTTATCATTTTCTAAATTCTTGAAAATGTGAATTCGTAGATTTTTTCAATTTTTTAATTGTTTCAGAAAAGAATTAAAAAATATTTTAAATGAAATTTATATAGAATTCAATAGTCTATAAAATGGTACTACATAAACAATTTTTTGTAGTACTATCATCAATTCATTTAATATTTTCTAAATTCTTGAAAATTTGAATTCGTAGACTTTTTTCAATTTTTTAATTGTTTTAGAAAATTTTTAACTAATATTTTAAATGAAGTATGTATAGAATTAAATTTTATATAAAAAAGTACTATATAAGCAACAATTTGTGGTACTATCATTAATTAATTTAACATTTTCTAAATTCCTGAAAATTTAAATTCGTAGATTTTTAATTTTTTTAATTGTTTGAGCAAGGAGATAAGATATACTTTAAATGAAATGTATATAGAATTAAATTTTCTACAAAATAGTACTATATAAATAATTATTTATAGTACTAACATTAATTAATTTAATACTTTTTAAATTCTTGAAAATGTGAATACGTAGATTTTTTTAAAATTTTTAATTGTTTCAGCAAGGAGCTAAGATATATTTTAAATGAAGTGTATATAAAATTAAATTTGCTACAAAATAGTACTACATAAACAATTATTTGTTGTACTATCATTTACTTATTTAACATTTTCTAAATTCTTGTAAATGTGAATTCGTAGATTTTTTCAATTTTTTCATTGTTTCAAAAAGGAACTAAACAATATTCTAAATGAGATATATATAGAATTTAATTGTCTATAAAATAGTACTACCTATCAATTTTTTGTAATACCATCATCAACTAATTTTACATTTTTAAATTCTTGAAAATTTGATTACGTAGATATTTTTAAAATTTTTAAATTGTTTCAGAATAGAACTAAAAAATATTTTATATGAAGTATGTATGGAATTAAGCCATCTGTACAATGGCACTATAAAAATAATCCTATGTAGTACGATTGATTGATTTATTTCACTTTTTTAATATTGCTGAAAATTTTATTTCGTAGATTTTTCCCATTTTTTTAATTATCTCAACAAAGAACTAAACAAAACTTTGAATGAAGTTTATATAGCATAAATTTATCCATTCAGTAGTGCTGCATAAATAATTCCATTTAGTACTATTATTGATTTATTCCAATTTTGTTAAGTTCTTGAATATTTCATTCCGTAGATTTTTTCAATTTTTATATCGGTTTTAAAAAATAACTAAAAAATATTTTAAATAAGTAATATAAAACATTAAATTATCCATAAAATAGTACTATATAAACATTTTAATGTAGTACAGTCAACAAAATATTTCACTATTTTTAATTCTTGGAAAATTCGTTTCGTATATTTTTCCAATTTTTATATTGTTTCAAAAAAGAACTTAAACATATTTTAATTGAGGAATATATAGAAATGAATTATGAATGGAATAGTACTATATTATTTATTCCATATGGTACTATAATTGAATTATTTTAACTTTTTTTAAGTTTTGAAAATTTTAGTTCTTAGATTTTTTCATTTTTTTCAACTTATTTCAAAAAAGAAAAACAAATTTTAAACCAAAAATATATGAAATTGAATTTCCTATAAAATAGTACTATATAAATATTTCCACGCAGTACTATCATCGCTTCATTACACACTCTTAAATTTTTTTAAAAATTTAATTTACTACACTTTTTCAATTTATCAATTGATTAAAAGAGAACTTAAGCATATTTTAAATAGGAAACATATAGAATTGAATTATTAATGGAATAGTACTACATTATTTATTCCATATGGTACTACAATCGAATTATTTTAACTTTTTTTAATTTTTGAAAATTTCATTTCTTAGATGTTTTCAGTTTTTCAAATTGTTCCAAAACAGAACTTAAACATATTTTAAATCAGAAATGTATGTAATTAAATTAGCTATAAAATAGTACTCTCTAAATATTTCCGCGCAGTACTATCATCAATTCATAACACTCTTTTAAAAAATTTTGAAATTTGATTTCCTATACTTTTTCAATTTATCAATTAATTAAGTAAATAATCTAGAACTATTTCAAATGAAAGATATATAAAATTTAATTATCTATAAAATAGTACTACATACATACTTTTACGTAGTACTATTACCGACTTAATCAACTTTTTCCAAATTCTAAGAAATTCGATTTCGTCTATTTTTTCAAATTTTTAAATGATTTAGCAAAAAACTAAATAATATTTTAAATGAGGTGCATGCAGAACTGGGTTATATATAAAATAGTACTATATAAGTACTTCTACGTAGTACTATTACCGACTCATTCAACTTTTTCAAAACTGTAGGAAATTCTATTTCGTTTATTTTTCCAATTTTACATGGTTTTAGCAAAAAACTAAAATATATTTTAAAATAGGTATGTATAGGATTAAATTAACTATAAAATAGTACTATATAAGCACTTCTACTTAGTACTATGAGTGACTAATGCCACTTATTTAAAAAATTTTAAGTTTTGATTTCGTTTATTTTTATTTTTATTTTTCTAATTGTTTCAGTAAAGAATTAAAAAATATTTTAAATATGAAATATATAGAATTAAATCATCTATAAAACAATATTACATAAACCACTCCTTATAGTACTACTAGCAATTAATTTCACTTTTTTAATTATTGGAAATTCGATTTCTTACACTTGTTTAAAATTTTTATAATCCTTTAAAGAAGAACCAAAAATTATTTTGAAAAAGAAATGTACAGATTTCATTTATTTACAAAATAGTACTACAATAATATTTCCTCGCAGTACTGTCACCGAATTATTCCTCTATTTTTTCAATTCTTGAAAATTTTATTTTGTGGATTTTTAAAATATTTTTAATTGTTTCAGCAATTAAATAAAACTATTTTAAGTGAAGTATTTATAGAAATAAATTATACATAAAATGGTACTAGATAAACCTTTTCATGTAGTACTATCATCAAATTATTCTAATATCTTAAAAGTCATGAAAATTTGATTTGATAGGTTTTTAAATTTTTTTAAATGTTTCAGCAATAAAATAAAACTATTTTAAGTGAAGTATGTATAGAATTAAATTATATATAAAATAGTACTACATAAATATTTTCACGTATTATTATCATCGAATTATTCTACTTTCTTAAAATTCTTGAAAATTCGATTTCGTAGATTTTTTCTATATTTTAATTGTTTCAGAAAATAAACGAAAGAGTATTTTGAATGAAGTATGCATAGAATTAAATTATCTATAAAATAGTACTATGTAACTATTTCTATACAGTACAACCGTTGACTCATTTCAATTTTTTAAATTCAAAAAAAATTGATTTCGTAGATTTTTTTCTATTTCTTTTATTGTTCCAGAAGAGAACTAAGAAATATTTTGTATGTTTAACATTATATTATCTATCAAAAAGTATGATATAAATACTTCCACGTAGTACTATAATGAACTCATTACACTTTTTTTTAATTATTAGAAATTTGATTTCGTGGATATTTTAAATTTTTCTAATATTTTCTGATGAGAAATAAAAACATATGAAATAATAAAGGTACAGGATTGAAATATCTATAAAATAGTACTACATTAATAATCCCATGCAGTATTATCATCCACTTATTGTACTACTTCATTATTCTTGAAAATTTGATTTCGTAGATTTATTCCAGTTTTCAATTGTTTCAGCAAAGAACTATGACAATATTTTAATTGATGTTTGCATAGATTTTAATTATGTTTAGAATAGTACTATATAAATACCTCCATGTAGTACTATTATTGACCCATCGACTTTTTTAAAATTCTTGAAAATTAAATTATGTAGAGCTTTTCAATTTTCTTATTGTTTAAACAAATAACTAAAAAAATATTTTAAATAAGGAATATACAGAATTAAATTATCTATGAAATTGTACTCTAATAACATATCTACGTAGTACTTTTATTGGCTCATTCCATTTTTCTTAGATTCATAAAAATTTGATTTCGTAGATTATTTTCATTTATTAACATTTTCCGCAAATAACTAAAAGATATTTTAAATGGTATATGAATAGAATTAAATTATCTACGAAATAGTACTAAATAAACAATATTTCGTAGTACTGCCATCGAATAATTCCACATTCTTTAAAATTCTGGAAAATTAAATTGCTATATCTTTTTAATTTTTTATTGCTTTAGAACAGAACTTAAAAACCTTTTTATTAAAAAAAGTAGAGAATGAAATTATCTACAAAACAGTACTATATGAATATTTACACTTAATAATACTATTGAGTAATTTCACAATTTATTAAATTTTTGAAAATTTAATTTCTTAGATTTTTTCTCTTTATTTATTATTATAAAGGCAAAAGACTAGAAAAAAAGAAGAAAAAAGTTTAGAATTAAATAATCTATTAAACAGTACGACATAAACATTTTCGCGTAGTACTATAATCCAATTGTTCTTACTTTTAAAATTCTTGTAAATTTGATTTCGTACTTGTTTTCTATTTTTCATTCATTTCAGCAAAGAACTCAAAAATATTTTAAGTGAGTTATATGTAGAATTAAATTATCTACAAAATAAATTTTACATTTATAAATTCGTAAAAATTAGATTTCGTAGACTTTTTCTATTTTCTAATCGTTTCAGCAAAGAACTAAAACAATATTTGAAATGAAGTAAGGAAAGAATTTAATGATCTATATAATAGATAATATATAGATAATTCTACTGGGTACTGTTAATGATTAATTCCACATTTATTAAATTCTTGAAAATTTCATTTCGTAGAATTTTTTAAAATCTAAAATCATTTTAAATGAGGTATATAGAGAATTAAATTATTTATCAAATACTACTATATAAATATTTTCATGTAGTACTCTCGTCGACTTTTTCTACTTTTCTTTTAATCTTGAAAAATTTGATTTTGTACTTTAAATTTTTTTTAAATAATTTCAGCGAAGAACTAAAAAATATTTTAAATGGGGTATATGTAGAATTAAATTATCTACAAAATAGTACTACATAAACATTTCTTTGTAGTACTGTCATCAACGCATTTTACATTTTTAAATTCTTGAAAATTTTATTTCGTAGATTTTTTCTATTTTCTAAAAGTTTCGTCAAAGAACTGAAAGAATATTTTAAATGAAGTGAGTAATGAATTGAATTATCTATAAACTAGTACTATATAAATAATTTTACCGGGTACTTTTATTATCTTATTCGACTCTTTTTAAAATTCTTGAAAATTTGATTTCCTAGATTTTTTCTATAATTTTATTGTTTTAGAAAGAACAAAAAATATATTTTAAATAGGATAAAATTAAATTATGTATGAAATAGTACCCCACAAATATGCTCACGTAGTAGTATAGTTGACTCATTTCGTTTTTTTTTTTAAAATTATGATTTCGTTTTAATGGGAAGTAATGAATATTTTAAATGAGTTATGCATAGAATTGAATTATGTATAAAACAGTGTAATATAAATACTGTAATTATGGTACTATGTCGACTTATTCAACTTTTTATAAACTGTTGGAAATTATATTTCGTATATTCTATAATTTAATTGTTTTAGAAAAGAATAATAAAATATTTTAAATGATGAATATATAAAATTAATTGCTCTATATAATAGTACTATATAAATTTCTTCGCGTGGTACTATCGTTGACTTATTCTATTTTTTTTTAATTCTTGAAAATTGGGTTTCGTAGTTTTTTCACTTTTTTAATTGTTTCAGAAAAGCACCTGGAAATAGTTTAAATGAAGGATGTATAGAATTAAATTACCTATATAATAGTACTATGTAAACATTTTCACGAAACCCTGTCATCGACTTATTCTACTTTTTCTAAAAACTTAAAAATTTGATTTCGTAGATTTGTTTCTAGGCTTATTTCACAAAAAAAAAACTAGAAAATAATCTCAATAATTATATTATCTATTAAATAGTACTATATAAGTACTTCCACCTAGTACTATTATTAAATCATTCCACTTTACTAAATTCTTAATTTTATCATTTTTTAGATTGTTTCAGAAAAGAACCTGAAAATATTTTACATGAGGAATGTGTAAAATTTAATATTATGTAAGATAGTACTTCTACTACATTTCCACTCTTTTAAAATTCTTGGAAATTTTATTTTCTAGATTTTTTCAAATTTGATTTCGTAATTTTTTTCTATTTCTTTAAAAGCTTAAAGGACTAAAAAATAATTTAAATAGGTAGTGTATAGAATTGAATTGTTTACAAAAGAGTACTATATAAATAATTCCTCGTAGTACTATCATCGATTCATCCCAATTTGTTCAAATTCGTAGAAATTTGATTTCGAAGATTTTTCCCATTTCAGCACAGAATAAAAAAATATTTTTAATAAATTATTTTAAGAATTGAATTATCTATAAAATAGAAATATTTTAATACCAGGTAGTACCATGATCGACTCAATTTGCTTCTTTAAAAATTTTAAATATTTTATTGCCTAGATTCTATTTTTAATTATTTTAACAAAGAATTCATAAAAATATTTCGTATGTGGAATATAATTAATTTAATTGTCTATGAAATAGTACTACATGAATATTTTCACGCAGTACTATCGTCGATGTATTTCAGTTTTTTTTTTAATTCTTAAAAATATAAATTCGTATTTTTAAATGTTTAAGGAAGAACTAAAAAAAATATTCCAAACAAGGAATGTATAGTATTAAATTATCTATAAGATAGTACTGCGTGAATATTTCTTCGCAGTATTATCATCGACTCATTCTACTTCTTTAAAATTCTTGAAAATTTGATTTCGTAGATTTTTTTTATTTTTAAATTGTTAAAAAGAAACTAAACAATATTTTAAATGAGAAATGTGTGGAATTAAATTATATATAAAATAGTACTATTTAATTATATTCATGGTGGTACTAACATCGACTAATTTCACTTTTTTGAAATTCTTGAAAATTTGTTTGAGTTTTTCAATTTTGTTAATATTTCAGCAAGAACTAAAAATATATATTAAGTAAGAAATGTATACAATTGAATTATTTATCAAATAGTACTACATAAATAATTTGACGTAGTACCATAATAAAATAATTCCACGTTTTTAATTATTTCAGTAAAGATCTAAACAAATATTTTAACTTAGGAATGTGTTGAATTAAATTGTCTATAAAAAAGGTACTGCATAAATAATTCTTTGTAATACTATCGCCCACTCAGATTAAATTTTCCAATTTTTAAAATTTAATTTCCTACATTTTTTCTATTTTTCATGGTTTTACCAAAGAAATAAAAAAATAAATTAAGTAAAGTATATAAAAAGTTAAATTATCTATAAAATAGTACTATTAAAATCTGCTACGTGGTACTTATCATCCAAATATTTCACTTTTTTAAATTCTTAGAAATTTTATTTTCTTGATTTTTATTTTTTTTATTACTTCAGCAAAGAACTAAAAACATGTTTTAAATAAAGAATGTATAGAATTCGATTGTTTATTAAATAGTACTATATAAATAATTTTATGTAATATCATCGTCGAATCATTCCGCATTTTTTAATTCTTGAAAATTAAATCTCGTAGATATTTTCAATCTTTATATTAAAAAAGAAGAACTAAAACAAATTTTAAATAAGAAATGCATAGAATTGTATTTTCTATGATATAGAAATACTATATATTACCACGTAGTACCATCATTGAATCGATTCATATTCATATTTCATAAATTCTTGAAAATTTTGCTATTTTTTTAAATATTTTTGCAAGAACTAAACAATGTTTGATATATATATATATATATATAGAATTGAATTGTCTGTCAAATGGTGCTATATAAATAATTTCATGTAGTACCACCATCAAAATATTCCAATTTTTGAAAATTTGATTTCGTCGTTTTTTTCAATTTTTTTAATTAGTTCAGTAATAAACTAAAACATATTTTTATTGAAGTATATATAGAATTAAATTATGTATAAAATAGTACTACAGAAATATTTTTACGTAGTACTATCGTCGACCCATTTCACTTTTTAAAATTCTTGAAAGTTTAAATTCGTACATTTCTTTCAATATTTTTAAATGTTTCAGCAACAACTAAGAAATGTTTTAAATGAGTAAAATATAGAATTGAATTGTCTATCAAATAGTATTATAGAAAAAATTGCACGTAGTGCCATCATTGAATAAATTCCACATTTATAAATCCTTGAAAATTACATTTTCTTGATACTTACTATTTTTAATTGCTTCAGTAAAGGACTAAAGAATGTTTTAAATGAGGTATATGTAGAATTGAATTAGCTTTAACACTACAAAAATATTTTCACGTAGTACTATTGTAGACCCATTCAACTTCTTTTAAATTCTTGAAAATTTGAATTAGTAGATTTTTATAATTTTTTTATTACTTCATCAAAGAACTAAAAAAATGTTTTGAATAAAGAATATGTAGAATTGAATTGTCTATTAAATAGTACTATATAAATAATTTCATGTAGTACCATCATCGAATTATTCCACATTTTTTAAATTCTTAATAATTTGATTTCGTAGATTTTTTTCAATTTTTAATCATTTAAGTAAATAACCAAAAAATATTTTAATTGAGGTATGTGTAGAATTGAATTACCTATAAAATAATACTACAAAATTATTTTCATACAGTACTATCATTGACCCATTCGACTTTTTTAAAATTCTTGTAAATTTGAATTTTTAGATGTTTCCAATTTTTTTTTTTATTACTTCAGTAAGGAATTAAAAAAATGTTTTAAATAAGGAATATATATATATATATAATAGAATTTTCCATCAAATAGTACTATATGAGTAATTTCACGTTGTACCATTATCGAATAATTCCACATTTATTAAATTCTTATAAATTTGATTTCGTAGATTTTTTAATTTTTTAAAATTATTTAAGTAATTAACTTAAGAAATATTTTAATTGAAGTAAGTGTAGAATTGAATTAGCTATAAAATAGTAATACATAAACATTTTCACGTAGTACTATCGTCGACCTGTTCCACTAATTTTAAAATTCTTGTAAATTTGAATTTTTAGATATTTTCAATTTTTTTATTACCTCGGCAAAAAACTAAAAAATGTTTTAAATAAGGAATATATAGAATTGAATTATATATCAAATAGTACTATATAAATAATTTGACGTTGTATCATCATCGAATAATTCCACATTTTTTAAATTCTTAATAATTTGAATTCGTAGATTTTTTCAATTTTTTAATTATTTAAGTAAATAACTTTAGAAATATTTAAATTGAGGTATGTGTAGAATTAAATTATCTATAAGATAGTACTCCACAAACATTTTCAAGTAGTACTATTATTGACGTTATCCACTTTTTTGAAATTCTTGAAAATTTTAATTCGAAGATTTTTAAACTTTTTGATTACTTCAGCAAAGAATTGAAATTTATTTTTAAATAAAAAATATATAGAATTCAATTTTGTATCAAATAGCATTATATAAATAATTTTACGTAGTACCATGACAAAATAATTCCATACTTTTAAAATTTTCAAATATTTGATTTCGTTGATTTTTTCAAATTTTTAATTGTCTCAGCAAAAAACTAAAAAATATTTTTAGTGAGAAATGTCTAGAATTGAATTAGCTGTAAATTAGTACTACAAAATTATTTTCATACAGTACTATCGTCGACCCATTCTACTTTTTTAAATTTTTGTAAATTTGAATTTTTAGATATTTTCAATTTTTTTATTACTTCAGCTAAGAACTAAAAAATTGTTTTAAATAAAGAATATATAGAATAGAATTGTCTATCAAATAGTACTATATGAGTAATTTCACGGAGTAGCAATACCGAATCATTCCACATTTTTTACATTCTTAATAATTTGATTTCGTTGATTATTTCAATGTTTTAATTGTTTCAGCAAAAATCTAATAAATATTTTAGTGAAGTATGTATAGAATTGCATTAGCTATAAAACAGTACTACATAAACATTTTCACTCAGTACTATCGTCGACCCATTCCACTATTTTTAAAATTATTGTATATTTGAATTTTTAGATGTTTTCAATTTTTTTATTACTTCAGCTGAGAACTAAAAATTGTTTTAAATAAAGAATATATAGAATAGAATTGTCTATCAAATAGTACTATATAAGTAATTTCACGGAGTACCAATATCGAATAATTCCACATTTTTTACATTCTTAATAATTTTATTTCATTGATTTTTTCAATTTTTTAATTGTTTCAGCAAAAACGAAAATAAATATTTTAGTGAGTTATGTATAGAATTGAATTAGCTATAAAACAGTACTACATAAACTTTTTCACTCTGTACTATCGTCGACCCGTTCCACTAATTTTAAAATTCTTGTAAATTTGAATTCGAAGATTTTTTTATTACTTCAGCAAAGAACTAAAGAATATTTTAAATAAGGAATATGTAGAATTGAATTGCCTATTAAATAGCACTATATAAATAATTTCACGTAGTACCATGATAAAATAGTTCTATATTTAAAAAATTTTAAATATTTGATTTCGTTGATGTTTCCAATGTTTTAATTATTTCAGCAAAAAACTAAAAAATATTTTTTTGAGAATTACCTAGAATTGAATTAGCTATAAAATAGTACTACAAAATTGTTTTTATACAGTACTATCGTCGACCCATTTAACTTTTTTTAAATTTATGTAAATCTGATTTTTTAGATCCTTTCAATTTTTTTATTACTTCAGTAAAGAACTAAAAAATTGTTTTAAATAAAGAATATATAGAATAGAATTGTCTATCAAATAGTATTATATGAGTGATTTCACGGAGTACCATTATCGAATAATTCCACATTTTTACATTCTTAATAATTTGATTTCGTTGATTTTTTTAATTTTTTAATTGTTCAGCAAAAAAACTAAAAAATGTTTTTTTGAGAAATACCTAGAATTGAATTAGCTATAAAATAGTACTACAAAATTATTTTCATACAGTACTATCGTCGACCCATTTTACTTTTTTTAAATTCTTGTAAATTTGAATTTCTAGATGTTTTCAATTTTTTTATTACTTCCGCAAAGAACTAAAAATGTTTCAAATAAGAAAAATAAAGAATTAAATTGTCTATTATATAGTACTATATAAATAATTTCATGAAATACCATCATCGAATCACTCCACATTTTTTAAATTCTTAAACATTTGATTTCGTAGATATTTTCAAATTTACCATTATTGAATAATTCCTGATTCTTAATAATTTGATTTCGTGGATTTTTTCAATTTTTAATTATTTAAGTAAATAACTTAAGAAATATTTTAATTGAGATAAGTGTAGAATTAAATTAGCTATAAAATAGTATTGCATAAACATTTTCACGTAGTACTATCCTCGACCTGTTCCACTTTATTGAAATTCTTGAAAATTTGAATTCGAAGATTTTTAAACATTTTTATTACTTCAGCAAAGAATTAAAGTTTATTTTTAAATGAAGAATAAATAGAATTGAACTGTATATCAAATAGTACTATATAAATAATTTCACGTTGTATCATCATTGAATAAATTCCACATCTTTTAAATTCTTGAAAATTGCATTTCCTTGTTTCTTTCAATTTTTTAATATTTTCAGTAAATTTAAAAAAAAAAATTAATCGTGGTATATCCAGAATTAAATTAGCTATAAAATGTACTACATAAACATTTTCACGTACTACTATCACCGACCTATTCCACGTTTTAAAAATTCTTGAAAATTTGAATTCGTAGATTTTTTTCTATTTTTTGAAATGTTTCAGCAAGAACTAACAAATGTTTGAAATATAGAATATATAGAATTGAATTGTCTACCAAATGGTACTATATAAATAATTTTACGAAGTACCATCACTGATAAAATCGACATTTGTTTAATTCTTGAAAATTATATTTCCTTGATTTTATCAATTTTTTAGTTGCTTCTGTAAAAGACTAAAAAATTATTTAAATGAGTTATGTATCAAATTGAATTATCTATAAAATAGTACTGCAAAAATATATTCACGTAGCACTATCGTCGACCCATTCCACGTTTTTTAAATTCTTAAAAATTTGAATTCGTCAATTTTTTCATATTTTTATTACCTTGGCAAAGTACTAAAAAATGGTTTTAAATAAAGAATGTATAGAATTGAATTGTCTATAAAATAGTACTATACAAAAACTCGCACGTATTACAATTCTCGATTAATGTCACATTTTTTAAATTCTTGAAAATTTCATATCATATATTTTCTATTTTTTTATATATTTCGGCAAAGACCTAAAAAATATTTTAATTGAGGTTTGAAGAATAATTAATTATTTACAAAATAGTACTACACGAACAATTACTTGAAGTAGCATTACCGACGTATTACACTTTTTTTTTAATTCTTATAAATTTAAAAGCGTAGTTTATTTTTACAATTTTATATTGTTCCAAAAAGAAATTAGGAATGTATGGAATTAAATTATCTACAAAATAGTACCATATAAATATTTCCACGCAGTCATTCAACTTTTGATAGGGTAGTACCAAGATATTAATTATAAATAAATCACTGAAAATTTAAAAGCAACATGTTTTAATAGTCGGTAAATCTTGCCGTGTCATCCGTTCATATTAATAAATGGTAATTTAATCACGTCATGACGTTAATAGGCTGGAATTGGGTTTGGAAATACGACAGGTGCTGATGGTTCCTCGGACCTCCATCTGACAAATCATCTCACTAAACACCAGTTAATAAAGCATAAAAATAATAATTTTTCTAACAACCACATTCGTTCGTGTTGTTTAGATGAAGAAATATTTTGATAATGAGACCACATTATTAGGGTAAATTTAATATCAAAGGATTTGATGCTGTGAAAGAAAGGTGAGAAATGTGAAATTTTACTTTCTAACAGTTTTCGACGCGCTCTGGTGTACAGGAATTTGTGCAAAGCATTTCAAACTCCGCGGCTCAATGTCACGGTGCAGAAAGTGAAATTCTTTTTTATATATATATATATTTTCAAATTGCGCCTAATTGCCGGCATTTCTGAACGCCAACGGGTGATTCTATGCTATCTGGAGATACGGTTGGTTAAACGCTTGATGAATAGATAATGTCACAATGTTTGTCACAACGCCTTGGTGAATGATACAATCGTTTTTGAAATGCGGTCGGTAGTAAAATTTTACACAAAAAATTGCAAATAAAATATGCTAAAACAAGTTAAACTAAAAATACTAGGCGATTTTCTTTAGTTCAGTTGAACTACTCTTGCTACAGCAGGAACTTGGGTGTATAACGCTTCTATCCTCCTCAACTTTGTATTTTCGGAAGAAGACAGCAATTTTCTCAGATATTTCAAGTCCTCTGCTATGCAGGGTGTCAGACAATTATCAAAAAATTCCGTTGTTCTTCTCAGGTTACAAAAAATCGACTCTTATGTTAATAAAAGTTTTGAGCTTAATTTAAATTCTTCTTTATCGTTTTCTCCGTGCACATGAACATAAACTGAAATAAACAGGGTATGGTAATTGAAGTTAACAACTCCTTGGTTTACATAATATTTTCTGAAACCTATATACTATCAACATCATCCGTATTGTCTAAATTCTTTGCACTCTAGGCATCAGAATCATCCTCAATAAATCAAATTGGATTCTGATCGTTACATCTTCCCATCCAGAATAACGATTATTTCAAGCAAATTATCTACCTACCAGTTGATCCAATTATTTAAACGTAATAGGAAATAAAATGTAAAATATGATTTTGTTGATTAATTAAGGCGAACGTTTCCGCAACGCGATTTTTTTTGCACAATTAAACCATAATTTTACGGTCCGATTGAATAGTCGCGTTAATGGTCGTTTCGTTATATTGTCGTCTCGTCGTAATATTCCGTTGGGCAAGTGCCATAAATTTTGCAGACTTTAATTATACGAGCCTGTACACACAGATTGAAATTTCGAGATAAACACGTTCGTTGTTGGCGATTTATCTCGTGTAATTGTGGCCAATTTACGATTGATAAATCTGATTGCTTAAAAGCGGTCGGTAGCTGATCTGATACTGAAGGAGACGAAAAATAAAAAACGTGGAATATCTAAACGATGTTTCGCAATCAAAGTGGTTTAATATTTAGTAAATTGCGGATGCAAACTATAATAATAATCAATTGGTGAAACAAAAACGAAATATATTAAGTATAATAATTATTATTATTCGATGTATTCGTTAGAGTTTGCCAAGATTGATTTATTGATACTAAATATTATCAAAATGCCAATTACTTTTCGGTGCAGGAATCAATATAAGTTTATACTTCATAAAAGTGTTTTATTTTAACTTACAGTAATTAGCGCAGTCGGTAGGATAAACGCGTAATTATATAAAGCCTGCAATTTATTATTATCAACATAATTAATATCGGGCAGCTCGTGCGTATTATTTATACGCGTTTAAAATAATATTTAATGGTTTCTGAAATGGTAATTTACGAGCGTGCATTGCAATTAAATTTTGTTAGCAAATCAATTGGCGACTGTGATATTTATTGCCACGACCAGAATTCCAATAAAATTGACGACAATCGAAAACGAATAATAAATATGTTGTAAATACATTAACCCTTCAATCATTGCATTAAATGCATGCAATAAAACTCTATTTAACACATTTTTACAATCACATAAGTTTAATATTTATATCTATAAGATAACAGGTATGATTTATGAATTATCCAAGGTTGTAAGTAATTTTATTGTATTGGCTTTAATTAAAGTTTTATTTATTTCTGTTCCATTAAAGTTACGTTTTGTTTGTTATAAACAAAACGGTGACGTTTTACAGTTACGAAATTCTGCTCACCCTACCGTTAACGAATTCTGCAAAAGAGACGAAAAAGAAATGAAAGAAGGAAAAGAAACAGGCCCGACCAGTTTCGCGAAGTATATTCCCTTGAGCGCGTGCGATTTTTATCGATACGAATAATGGAACGGCCGACCAGATTTATCAGGTTTTTTTTTGCCCGAGTGCGAGATGAAATGAGGACGCTGAAGATTCCAAACTATTCATCAACAAAAAAAAACACACCGTTTTGGAACAGTTATTATAATCCATTAACATATAAAATATGTCGATGACAGTACTTTGTGTAAATGCTTATGTAGTACTATTATATAGAAAGTTTAATTCTATACATCCTTCATACAAAATATTTCCAGGTGCTTTTCTGAAACAATTAAAAAAGTGAAAAAAAACTACGAAAACAAATTTTCAAGAATTTAAAAAAAGTAGAATGGGTCGACGATAGTATCAGGTGAAGGAATTTATGGAGTACTATTATACAGAGCATTCAATAATATATATATTCATCACTTAAAACATTTTATTATTCTTTTCTAAAACAATTAAATTATAGAATATAAGAAAAATAATTTCCAAAAATTTATAAAAAGTTGGAAAAGTTGACTATAGTACCATAATTTCAGTATTTATATCACACTATTTTATTTATAATTTAATACTATACATAACTCATTTAAAATATTCATTACTTCTCTTTTAAAATGAAATAAAAATTGAAGAAATCTTCAAATAAAATCTCCAAGTATTTTGAAAAAATACATTGAGTCAACGATAGTACTGTATAAAATTATGTATGTAGTATTATTTTATAGATACTTTAATTTGAGATAATATTTAGTTATTTTTTTAAACAATATAAAAACTGATAAAATCTACAAAATGAAATTATCAAGAATTTTAAAAAAGTTAAATGAATCGCTAGTATTATTTTTATAGATCGTTTAATTCGAAACGTTTCTCATTTAAAATATGTTTGAGTTTCTTTTTAAAAATCAAAAAATTGATAAAAGTCTAAATTTTAAAATAGTGAATTTAGTCGATGATAGTATGACGTAGAAATGTTGTATAATCTATTTTATAAATAATTCAATTCTATACATTCTCTTTCCAAAATATTTTTTAAGTGGTTTTTCGAAGCAATTATAAAAATGAAAAAATCTCCCATATCAAACTTCCAAGAATTACAAAAAAATGGAATTCATCGATGCTAGTACTATCTGGAAGTAATAAAATAGTACCATTTTACAGATAATTCAATATTTTATATAACTCATTTAAAGTATTTTTTTTATTCTATGCTGAAACTTCTAAAAAAATAGGAAAAATCTACGAAATCAAGTTTCTAAGAATTTTAATAAAGTGGAATGAGTCGATGAGAGTACTACGTGGAATTATTTATATAGTACTATTTGGCAGACAGACAATTCAATTCTATACAATTCTTATTAAAAATATTTCTTTTAATTTTTTCCGAAACATTTAAAAAATATAAAAGTCTACGAATTCAAATTTTCAAGAATTTAAAAAAAGTGAATAGGCCGACGTTAGTACTGCATGAAAATATTTATAAAGTACCATTTTATAAGTGATTTAATTCTACACACATCCCTTTTAAAATATTTTAAAGTTATTTTCTAAAACAATATATAAAATGAAGAAAAATCTACGAAATCAAGGTTTTAAAAAATTTAAAAAATGTGAAATTTATTCGATGATGGTATTAACCGAAATTATTTATATAGTACTATTTTATAAATAATTCAATTCTATGCATTTCTTTATTAAAATATTATAAAGTTCTCTTTTGGAATTATATAAAAAAATCTATAAAATCAAATTTTCAAGAATTACAAAAAATTGAATGAATACTTTCTAGTACTACCTGAAATTATTAAAATAGTACTATTATATAGATAATTCAATTATTTATATATCGCATTTAAATAATTTTTAAATTCTGTCCTGGAATATCTAAAAAGTGAGAAAAACCTACGAAATCAAATTTCAAAGAATTTTAGTAAAGTGAAAAAAGTCGATGATAGCACCACGTGGAATAATTTTTGTAGTACTATTTCGTAGATAATTCAATTCATAACGTTCTTTATTTAAAATATTTTTTTTGGTTATTCCTAAAACGTTTAAAAAAATAGAAAACATCTATGAATTCAAATTTTCGAGAATTTAAAAAATGTGAATAGGTCGAATATAGTACTGCATGAAAAAATTAAATAGTACCATTTTATAGCTTATTTAATTCTATTAACATTTAAAAAAAAATATTTTAAAGTTCTTTACAAAAACAATATAGAAATTGCAAAAATCTACAAAATCAAGTTTAAAAAAAAATTAAATTAAGGAATTTATTCAACGATGGTACTAACTAAATTTATTTATATAGTACTATTTGGTAGATAGTTTAAGTCCATATATTCCTGTATTAAAATATTTCAAGTTCTTATTTGGAATTATATAAAAATTGAAAAAAATCTACAAAATCAAATTTACAAAAAAAAAATTGAATTGCGTGAACGATAGTACTACTTGAGCATATTTATGTAGTACTATTTCATAGATAATTCAATTCAGTACGTCATTTAAAATATTTATTTAGTTCCTTCTAAAACAATAAAATTATAGAAAAAATCTAGGAAATCAAAATTTGGATAATAATAGTACGAAATGAAATTATTTATATAGCACTAGTTGATAGATAATTCAATTTTTTACTCATCTCATTTAAAATATTTTTTTAGTCTTTTGCTGAAACAATTAGAAAATAGAAAAAATTTACGAAATAAAATTTTCAAGAATTTAAAAAATGTAAAATGCGTTGATGACAGTACTACAAAGAAATGTTTATGTAGTACTATTTTGTAGATAATTTAATTCTACATATACCCCATTTAAAATATTTTTTAGTTCTTTGCTAAAATAATGGAAAAATTTAAAAATACAAAATCAAATTTTTCAAGATTAAATAAAAGTAGAGAGTACTGCATGAAAAAAATTATACAGTAGTATTTGATAAATTATTTAATTTTCTACATACCTCATTTAAAATGATTTTAGTTCCTTTTTTTTACAATTAGAAAGTGTAAAAAAATCTACGAAATGAAATTTTCAAGAATTTAATAAATGTGGAATTAATCATTAATAGTACCCAGTAGAATTATCTACATAGTACTGTTATATAGATCATTAAATTCTTTCCTTATTTAATTTCAAATATTGTTTTAGTTCTTTGCTGAAACCATTAGAAATTAGAAAAAATCTAAGAAATCGAATTTTCAAGAATTTAAAAATGTAAAATGGTAGTACTACAAAAAATGTTTATATAGTACTATTTTGTAGATAATTTAATTCTACATATACCTCATCAAAAATATTGTTTTAATTATTTGCTCAAATGAATGAAAAATAGAAAAAAGTTACGAAATCAAAATTATAAGAATTCAAAAGTAAGAACAATTGGGTTATAGTACTTCGTGAAAATGTTTATGTCACACTATTTAATTTATGACTTAATTGTAAACCTATCTCATGTTTTTTTTAAGTTTTTTGCTGTTATAATAATAAATAAAAAGAAAAAATCTAAGAAATCAAATTTTCAAAAATTAAGAAAATAGTGAAATTGATCGATAGTATTATTAAGTGTAAATATTTATATAGTACTGTTTTACAGATAATTTTATTCTCTACATTTTTGATTTTTTTCTAAATTATAGAATTTAGCATAAAACTTTTTTTAAGATCGGAAATTATGGAATTTGGCATACTTGTTTGTAATGCTTCAAAGAAAATGAGTAAATTATTGAGATTATAGAATTTAACATGAAACTTCTTCTAAAATCAGAAATTATAGAATTTGGCATGCCTGTAACGCTTTAAAAATAAGTAAATTATTGAAACTCATAAAATTTACCTTTAAAATTAGTTAAAATGAAAGCTTCGAAAATCTAAAAGTATTTAGAAACTTTAGAATCAAAATAAAATTATTGAACCTTGTGGAATATGTCTTAAAGTGTTTTTAGAACGTGAAAATCTGATTATTTTTTTTTTTGAAAGTTTATATTTGATCGTATTTATAGGGTGAGTAGGTGAATTTTATTAGAATAAGAGCTTTAGAACTTAGAAATTAAAAAAAAAGTTTCAAAATTATAGATTATGAAATAAGAAAATCTAAAAGTTTGGATAATTTAATAATATTTAGAAACTATTTATTGAATCTAAAAGTTTGGATAATTTAAAAGAAGTAAAATAAAATAATAAAACAATTAAAAAAGTTCATTTTTTTTTAAAGTAGAATAGGTCGACGATAGTATCACGTGAACAAATTTATGTGGTACTATTATAAAGAGCATTCATATATTCATCACTTAAAACATTTTATTATTCTTTTCTAAATTAAATTATAGAATAATTAATAATAAGAAAAATAATTTCCAACAATTTATAAAAAGTTGGATAAGTTGACGATAGTACCATAATTTCAGTATTTATATCAAACTGATTTATTTATAATTTAATACTATACATAACTCATTGAAAAAATTGAAACATTGAAAAAATCTACGAAATAAAATTTCCAAGAATTTTGAAAAAGTACGTAGAGTCAACAATAGTACTGTATAAAATTATGCATGTAGTACTATTTTATAGATAATTAAATTTTATACATTTTTCATTTCAGATAAATTTTAGTTTCTTTTTAATAATCAAAAAATTGAAAAAATCTAAGATATCAAGCTTTCAAGAAAATTTAAAAATAGTATATTAAGTCGATGAGAGTATGATATAGAAATGTTGGTATTATATTATTTTATAAATAATTCAATTCTATACATTCTTTTTTCAAAATATTTTTTAAGTTGTTTTTTAAGCAATTTGAAAAAATCTCCCAAATCCAATTTCCAAGAATTACAAAAAATAGAATTAATCGATGATGGTACTATCTGGAAGTATTAAAATAGTACCATTTTACAGATAATTAAATATTTTATATAACTCATTTAAAGTATGTTTTATTCTGTACTGAAAAATAGGGAAAATCTGCGAAATCAAATTTCCTAGAATTTTAATAAAGTAAAATAATTCGAGAATAGCACCACTTAGAATAATTTTTACTTAGTACTATTTCGTAGACAATTCAATTAATTACATTCTTTATTCCAAATATTTGTTTAGTTCTTCCTAAAACGTTTAAAAAAATAGAAAACATCTACAAATTCAAATTTATGAGAATTTACTACGTGGAAATATTTAATAGTACTAGTCTATGAAAAATTTAATTCTCTACATACCTCACTTAAAATATATTTTAGTTCTTTGGAAAAACAATTAGAAAATAGTAAAATTTTACGAAATCAAATTTTCAATAATTTAAGAAATGTAAAATAAGTTTATAATAGTACTACAAATAATGGTTTATGTAGTACTATTTTATATACAATTCAATTCTACACATACCTCAATAAAAATATTTTTTTAATACAGGGCTCAAACAATTGAAAACATTTAAAAAATACAAAATCAAATTTTCAATAATTGAAATAAAGTAGAAAAAATCAACGACAGTAGTACCTAAAAATATTTATAACATACTATTTGATAGATAATTTAAATATATACTTACCTGATTTAAAATATTGTTTTATAAAATAGAAAAAAATCTACGAAATAAAATTTTCAATAATTTAAAAATGAAAAATAAGTTGATAATAGTACTAAAAATAATTGTTTATATAATACCATTTTGTAAACAATGTAATTTCACACATATGTCAATTAAAATATTTTTAATGCACAATTGAAAATTTAAAAAGAAATACAAAATCAAATTTTCAAGAATTATAAAAAAGTAGAATAAGTCAACGATAGTACTACCTAAAAATATTTATAAAGTACTATTTGGTGGATAATTTAATTCTATACTTACTTCTTTTAAAATATTGTTTTAGTTTTTTGGTAATACAATTAGAAATTGGAAAAGGTCGACGAAATCAAATCTTCAATAATTTAAAAATGTAAAATAAATTGATAATAGTACTACAAATAATTGTTTATGTAGTAATATTTTATAGACAATTTAATTCTACACATACCCCCTTTAAAATATTTTTTAATGCAGGGCCGAAACAACAAAATTTAAACAAAAATACGAAATCAATTTTTCAGGAATTATAAAAAAAGTGGAATAAATTAATGATAGTACTTCCTAAAAATAGGTGTAAAGTACACTTTGGTAGATAATTTAATTCTACACTTAACTGACTTAAAATATTGTTTTAATTCTTTGGTAAAATAATTAGAAAATACAAAAAATCGAACGAAATCAAAATTTCAATAATTTAAAAATGTAAAAGTACTACAAATAACTGTTTAAGTAGTACTGTTTTATTAAGGATTTAATTTTACAAATACCTCATTTTATAATATCATTTAGGTATTTTAAACAACTAGAAAATAGAAAAAATCTACGAAATGAATTTTTTTTTAATTTTAAAAATGTGTAATTAATCGGTAATGGTACTACGTAGAAATGTTTTTATGGTACTTTTTATAGATAATTTACATTTATGCGTACCTCATTTAAAATAATTTTTAGTTTTAAACAATTAAAAAACAATTGAATCGATGATAGTACTACATATAATTATTTATTTAGTACTATTTTATAGATAATTTAATTTTATACATCCCTAATTTACAATATTTTTAAGCCCTCTTCTTAATCCATTTAAAAATTGAAAATTACTACTAAATGAAATTTCCAAGAAATTTAAAAAAAAATTGAATGAGTCGATGATAGTAGTGCATTGAAATATTTATGTAGTACTATTTTATAGACAGTTTAATTCTATATATACCTTATTTTAAATATTTTTTACTTAATTTTTAGAACAAAATGAAAATTGAAATAAATAAAATTTCCAAGAATTTAAAAAGTGGAATAATTCAGTGAGAGTACTGAGTGGAAATGTAGTAGTAGTACAATCTTATAGACTAATGAATTGTATACATCCCTCATGTAAAATATTTGCAGGTTCTTTTCTGGAACAATGTACAAATTGAAAAAATATAATTATTCAATAATAGTACTACGTGGAAGTACTTATATAGTACTATTTAATAGATAATATAATTCTATATATTTATTTTTTAAATTATAGTTTTTTTTCTGAAATAATTAAAACCTAGAAACAAATCCACAATATCAAATTTTGAAATATTAATAATATTTAATAGCTATTTCTTGAATTAGTTTCTCAAGTAACTCGTGGTGTGTTATTTCTATATATTTATAAACTTTGCCCTCAAGTGTTTCTTTAGTGGGAAATCAAGAGAATTTCAAAATATTTGGAAATTTCAAGTTTATAAAATTTACCCTCAAAGTGCTTTAGAACTTTGGATTATTTCTAAAATTTAGGTACTATCTAAAGAATTTAGAATTTAGAAAATCAATAGGTTTTCTATCATCATGGTCTTGAAATTTTTAAATTCAAAATATTTTAGATAGTTTCCAAATTTTTGAAAATAATCCAGAACTTCACACTATTTTTAGAAGTCGTATACAATTATAAATTATAGAATGTAGATTCAGAGGAATACTTAACTTGAAGAATACATAGAAATTCTAGACACAAACAGAAATTCTAGAATAATCATATCATAAAGTACAATATGGTACTGATATTTATTCGTCAATTAGATTGTTCAAGTCTCGTTAGATTAGGCACAATCTTCATTCAGACTACAAAAAGCTCTACAGCAATAACAATTTTTAATCTTGATAATTAATTTAAATCTTAAAAGTTTAGAAGATAATAGGTATATACTGTACCAATTATTAAGCTCTGAAGATTAGATTTTCGAAGTTTTATCGCCTAAAATAAATAGATCTGAAGGTTCATATCTGAAGAATATGGGGGGTGTTGTAGAAGGTCTTCCATTACATCTTTTCTATTGATCAATACAAAAAATATAACAATAAAAGGAAAAATGCTAGCAAATTAGAAAATCTAGAAGAACATTTTCGAAAGTTGCAATAGTTATTTGCACAAGTGTGGAAATTCTATAATTCTTACGCTTAAAGATTAGATTTCTGGCCTCCAGCTATTAAATTAGATTTTTAATGAATGTACATTCAATCCTGAAGTGTATTTGTTTTGTTTACATGATTTTAAACAAATCTTTCCATTGTAATATAAGGATGAGGTTAAAAACATACAAACCACTATAAAAATCTGCAGGTAGAAACTTTCCTACCTCAACGTTTTTATCACACGATCTCGTGACATTTCACTCGGTCCACTCCAAAATGAAGAAGAACGTAATCCGGTTATTTGTAAATACAAAGTACAGAGACTTACAATATGTACACACATAAGCACACAAAGCAAACGTGCATTGTTTACCTGCGACAATGAAAGTTTCAGGCGATCGTTTCAGAGATTGTTCTTTGAATTGTATCGTATCTCATCTAGATGGATTTATTTACAATTACTATAGTATGTAAAATGTTTGAACATGATGTATGCTTACAAAAATATACGAGGGATTTCTGGAAAGTAGTAAACGTACTTTGTGGGATGCTGGCGAATAGTGTAGACTCTGGATGTCTGCTAACGAAAATTAAATTTTAGCAACAAATCGACTTACTGTATCAAACAAAGTCTTTAAAAATATTCTCCTGGTATTAACATTTAATTCAGAGCAAGCTATAGAAGAAAAGAAGAAAATTAAGTCTTTTAGAAGAAACATTATTTTTGTGCAACAGATTGAATTACAGAATCAAATACAGTTAATAATTTAAAATACGAAAACATTGAGTCTTACTAAGACTACACAACAAATTACTTATTGAAACAGTGCAGTGATTTAAATGTAATTGTATATGGAGGGTGGGTGGGTGGTCACTATCCTACCCTCAACGAGTGTCCTAATAAATATTATTTTCGTTGTAAATATATTTGTACTTGAAACCATTGGTCACCATATAAATAAATAACGGTTATACAAAACAAAGTGATTATTGTGTTTAATTTGTGATTAAATTATACATATTTAATCACAAATTAAACACAATAATCACGAAGTAGAAGCCTCCATCGTCAATGTGATATATTACAGTCTAGGTGTGTGCAAAAGCACTTATCACAGATGGAATTACTTTAAAAAAGGTAAATTACGAACGCGACAAAATAAATAAATAAGACTAACAAAACAAAATAAAATCAGATACTTCAAATTGAAATAAACCGACAATAAAAAGCATTAAAAAAAACATTAAGAAAACATCTTACAAATTTACAAATAAACATTAGATTAAAAAATTAATTGAATTAAATTAAAATACCTCAATGAAATAACTAAATGAAATCTAATAAATCCATATGCCGCAAATGTTTTTTAAAGATGGAAAACGATAAACAAAATAGGTTGAATTTAGTGTTAAATATTTTATCGAAACTAGAAAAAAATGCTGTAATATTATAGAACTAATTTGGAAAATTTCTTGATTTCTTCTTTGATCATATCTTTATCCATAGAGAAAATTTCTTCATTTCTTGTTTGATTTTATCTTTATCCATAGAGCGAGCTTTTAAACATATTTTCTTCCAAGTTTCTAAAATTTTGTTAGAGCATTTCAGAATTCTCTGCACTCACCTTAATTTCTAAAATTTGCTAAAATTATTTTTTCAATTTTTTTAAAAATTTTCTACCAATCGTCGCCTTATATTATCAGAATTGTCATAAATTTTCTCCTTTAGATTATTGGAATTTTATTCAAGAATTCTAGAATTTTCTTTTTATTATTTTCATAATTTTTCTTCTGGATATCTGGAATTTTCCATCATCTAACCAAAAATTTCCATACATTTCTGGAATATTCTTCGTAGGTTCTAAAATTCTGCAGCATTTTATTTCTAGATTACTAATTTTTTTCTAAGATATCTGAATTGGGCTTTCTCTTTAATGGTTTTAAAAATGTTCAGTAGTTTTTCTTTCTTCTCATCCAAATTTCTAAAAAAAATTGGAATTCTCGAATTCTCTATAATTTTCTTTCTCTTTCAGATTTTTAATATTTGTTAGTATCTTTTTCATCAAATTTCTAAAATTTTCTTCGAGGATTCCAGAATGTTATACCGTTTATACTAGATTTTTCTAAAATTGTTTCTTTTTAATTTTTTGAATTTCGGAATTGGTTCTAAATTTCTCTTCCTGATTTCTTTAAGAATTCTAGAATTTTCCATAAGTTTCAAGATGTAGAATTTTCTACAATTTTTCCTTCGTTTTTAGATAATTTGTCAAATTGCGAGATTTATAATTTTCCTGCAATTTATTTGTGGTTAAAACATAGTGAATTTTTCAATTCAGTGTAAGTATGGATTTCCACGTAGTAATGGTCGCAACCATTCTCTTTATTACCGTAATTTCTCTTCTAACGATTTGAAATTTTTTAGAGAATTTTGTACGAACTTCCCTTTCAGTTTTTTTTTAGAATTTTTTCTTTGAACATTCTAAAATTCTTCACGAGTTTATAGAATTTTTTAGCATAAATTCATTTTTCATAATTATACATTTTCCTAAAAATTTCTTGAGGTTTTTTTACATTATTTTCTGCATGAATTTCTCTTCATAATCTTTAGAATTGTCTAGCAACCGTTCTATTATATTTCTAGAATTTTCTTCAAAGTTTCTAAAAGTCTCCAACAGTTTTTCTTCTAGATTTGTAGAAATGTTTACACACATTTTTCTTTATTTCTTACACCTTTTTCTAAAATGCCAGTTTAATAAATTTTCGCTTAGTAAATTGAAATAGCATCTTCTGAGAATTTTTCGTCACTTTCTCTTTCTAGAATTTTCTTGTAACGTTCTAAAATTCTCTTTCACCTTTCTAAGATTTTCTTGAATTTGTTAATTCATATTCCTAGAATAATCTAAGGATTTTCAAAACTGTTCAACATCTCTTCATTTGAATTTATAGAAATGTTTTTGAAGATTTCAAAACAGTTTCTCATACAGATTTTCTAGTATCTCTCAATTTAAATTTCTTCAAGAATTCCATAATTTTATCTTGAATTTTGGAGGCGTTCACTTCGTAGTACATTTTTTAATGAATAACAGAAAAACGTTTAACTTTTTTATACTACTTTTTATTGTATAATAAAAAGTAGTTATTCCATAATTTTCTTTCAGATTTTAGAAATTCCTACCATCGTTTTATCCATTAAGCCCAAAAATTCTTAAAGTGAAGAGATAATATAAAAATGTATATGTGGAGTAAATAAGTGATTTAAAGTTTAAAATTATATGTAGGGTGGGTGAGTATCCTCTGACCCACCCACCAATCCGTGCACATTCGCGAGAGTTTCACTTGATGAATATTTTTTTAAAACTTATTATATAATTCTCTTTGATGATACAGGCACTGAAGGTTATTATAGTGACCAAAAGCGAAAATATTTCAAGCAACGTGTTTATATGAATGAGTGTGGTGAAAAAAAAACGGTCGAATTAATAATTAGCGTTCGTTATTCGATATCACCACGAAAAGGTCATTAAAACCATTACCGAAAACAATAATCGAACGCTTCTAAACGGTGCTTCTTATCACCGCCACTCATAATAATTGGTACTTGGTGATTAGGCCAAGTTGGTTCAACGAAACAACAACAAACAAAAAAAAACATTGTGCGTGGATTAATCTGTCAGCTGTAACGTAATTAAATTCAATTAGTTTGCGGAGATACGATCTTTTTTTGTCAATTTCAATTGGCTTATCTTAATCGTGTGTTATATTAAGAGTGCCCTATCTTATTTATTTTAAAAAAAACCTAAATTACTTTACAAATAATCTAATATTCATAATAATAATATATGAATATTAGATTATTTGTAAAGTAATTTCGGTTTTTTTTAAATAAATATTTAATTAAATTGTATATTGCAAATTCTTATCCAGGCTAGATTTTCCGTAGAGACTGGAATAAGTGAATAATGAGAGAATATTGCAGGTGTGCAAGTATACAGGGTGTCCCACCGAAGCCGCACATCAAAAGTTTATGGACTTCTAGTGAATGTATTTTTATGTAATTTTCATGGCCTATGTAATCAAGTGTGCTCTATTTAATTAAAATATTTATAAGATTATACGACTTCCGGTTATACCCTATTTCAAATGGAATACTATATTTTTTAATACGTATTTAGATTCTACATAAAATTATGTGAAGAAAATTATTAAGTAACATAACGTCCAAATTTAAGCTTTTTCGAGATAATTGATATTTTTAAAAATTTTGTGCGTTTTCAAAGTTTACTTTAAAAATACATATCTCCGACGAAAATAAAGTTGAAAGGTTGTAATATTGGTTACCTATAGCCGATACCTAAGGGTATCTAATGATGAGTTATTTTTGAAAAAATAGTATACAGCGTGTTCAAAATTTCAAACCACATTTGGTCAAATTTAAATCAATATATCTCGTTTTTCTTAAATGGAATACCCTGTATATTTTTACATATTCGGGCGCAGAATTTAATTGTGCTTTGATCTATACTAGCGTTCCCTATATCCATCTTCTTTACTTTTAAAGTTATTAATATGTTTGTAAAGATTACATTCACTAGAAGTCCATAAACTTTTGATGCTCGGTTTCGGTGGGACACCCTGTATACCATTCAATGCTATAAATGCTTTTGTCGAGTTAATAAACTTGTAAAAAAAAACTTTTCCATTGGTCAATTCTGACAAACAGCATTATTTTTTAATGACGAATACGAGTGTTGCCTTTTATATTATGGAAATTGACGATCCGATTAATAATTTCTTTTATCGCCAACCGTCAGTAAAACCATGCATTACTATAGTGATTTCCGGAAGTAAAGAAACACTTTATTTAACTGTAAAATTTGCGGCAGGTAAAGTACTTTACCTGCCGCTAAACAGTACAATAAAGTATTTTACCTGCCGCAAATGTTTATCGACATAGCCATGACTACATGACATTGACAGAAATCGTGCGTCTCGCTGACTCAGCTCCAACAGTGAAAATTTAATCGAGAATTATTTACTAAAAAATAGTGGAAGAAAACAAAAAGGAAGATTTTTACCAAGTGCACCGGATGAAATCTACTTGATGATGAAGGTAATTTATGCAAGCTTTTCAAAACAAATTTGATATGTATGTTTACGTTTTACATATGGAAATGTGACAAGTTTGATATGTTAATATTTTTAAATTATAAATGTTTACGGTTGGCGATAAAAGTTTGTATGCACCACGTCAGTAAAGTGTCTTTATTGAACTCGTCTGTTACTCGCCTCGTTCGCTTCGCTCACTCGGCTCATAATCTCAGACTCGTTCAATAAAGTATCACTTTACTGACTAGGTACATAAATAACTATTTTTTTGTTCCTTAAAGTCAACACTCGTATATATGCAGGCATGCAGACACATCGGTTGTTTTTTTGCACAAGCTAAGAGCAATGTTTGTAAATTAGAGCGAATCTGGCATTAATCACTATCATTGCCGTAGGTTTCTATATTCCATTTCACGTATCGACTGCTGTAATTAATTAATTAAGTTAAATGTTAACTAATTGCAAGTGTTGGTAACAGAAAAGGGGAGAGGCACCGTGGGCGAATTGCAAATATTTGTAATTATCGGTCGCTAAATATTATTATTATTATTATTATTATTATTATTTTTATTTGCAAATATATAATACTATTCAGTATTACATTACACAATTCTTTGATTAAATAATTAATCATTTAATTACGTTACGTTTACCTTCAAAACTGTAAAATTAGAGTTAGTAATTTTAAAGTGAAATAAATAATTTATTCATAAACATAACTGGCATAGATAAAACTCATCACTGAATATTACAACAAATTTAAAGGAGAATGCAAATCAAAACCCCATAGTTGAATTTTGACATTAATTACACTTATTGATATAAGAAAAATTAATTCAGTAGAACCATCGCTTATGTTTTATAGATTGAAGGGTGGGATAGTGGCCACCCACCCACCCTACATATACGCATCTACTTAAACCACTGTTACTGCTTTTTTTTCCAAGATTTTAATCACATTGTCAGTGTTGAAGTGTTTGGAAAACATAAAACAGTGTTTTACTTTAAAATTTAAGTGCATATGTAGGGTGGGTGGGTGGCCTCTATCCCACCCTCCAATCTTTAAAACATTAGCGAGGGTTGTACAAAATTATTTCTTATTTATACGAAAGAAGCGAATTTTGGAATTTATCACACTTACTCGAAGCAAATTCGATTTTTAAATAAACGCCTTCTTGTTTGTAGGGAAGATAACAAAGATTTTATATTTTAAAATCTTCAAATAGATATATTTATAAAATGACACAGTGTTTTTAATTCAATCTATAAATAAATACATTTTTTAGAAGAATTTTTGTAACTTATTACACTTATTCGAAGCAAATTTTGTTTTTAAACAAACGCCTTTTTCATTTGTGATGAAGATAATAAAGATTTTCTTTCAAAATCTTCAAAATAATTTATTTATAATGCAATACAATAATTTCCAATGCAATATTACAACAGATACAATTTTTAGAATAAATTTTAACACCATTTACACTAATTGATGTAAGTAAAAATTAATTCAGTACAACCCTCGCTCATGTTTTATAGATTGAAGGGTGGAATAGTGGCCACCCACCCACCCTACATATACACATCTACTTAAACCACTGTTACTGCTTTTGTTTCCAAGATTTTAATCACATTGTCAGTGTTGAAGTATTTTGAAAACATAAATCAATGTTTGAGTTTAAAATTTGAGAGCATATGTAGGGTGGGTGGGCGGCCTCTATCCCACCCTCCAATCTTTAAAACATAAGCGAGGATTTTACAAAATAATTTCTTATTTATACGAAAGAAGGGATTTTTGGAACTTATTGCACTTACTCGAAGCAAATTCGATTTTTAAATAAACGCCTTCTTAATTTGTGATGAAGATAACATTTTTTTTTTTTAATTCTTCAAACAGATATATTTATAAAACAACACAGTGTTTTTAATTAAATCTATAAATAAATACAATTTTTAGAAGATTTTTTGTAACTTATTACACTTATTCGAAGCAAATTTTGTTTTTAAACAAACGCTTTCTTCATTTGTGATGATAATAATAAAGATTTCCTTTCAAAATATTCAAAATAATTTATTAATAAAACAACATAATAATTTCCAATGCAATATTACAACAGATACAATTTTTAGAATACATTTTAACACCATTTCACTAATTGATGTAAGTAAAAATTAATTCAGTACAACCCTCGCTTATGTTTTAAAGATTGAAGGGTGGGATAGTGGCCACCCACCCACCCTACATACACAAATATACTTAAACCACTGTTACTGCTTTTGTTTCTAAGATTTTAATCACATTGTCAGTGTTGAAGTATTTTGAAAACATAAATCAGTGCTTGAGTTTAAATTTTAAGTGCATATGTAGGGTGGGTGGGTGGCCACTATCCCACCCTCAAATCTTAAAAACATAAGCGAGGGTTTTACAAAATAATATTTATACGAAAGAAGATATTTTTGGAACTTATCGCACTTACTCGAAACAAATTCGATTTTTATATAATCGCCTTTTTAATTTGTTATGAAGATAACAAAATTCTTTTTTGAAAATCTTCAAACAGATATATTTATAAAATAACACAGTGTGTTTAATTCAATCTATCAAAATATGCAATTTTAGAAGAGGTTTTGTCAACTATTACACTTACTCGAAGCAAATTTTGTTTTTAAACAAACGCCTTTTTCATTTGTGATGAAGATAATAAAGAATTTCTTTAAAAATCTTCAAAATAATTTATTACTAAAACAATACAATAATTTGCAATGCAATATTACAACACATACAATTTTTGGAATACATTTTGATATCATTTACACTAATTGATGTAAGTAAAAATTAATTCAGCACAACCCTTGCTTATGTTTTATAGATTGGAGGGTGGAATAGTGGCCACCCACCCACCCTACATATACACAGCTACTTAAACCACTGTTACTGCTTTGGTTTCCAAGATTTTAATCACATTGTCACTGTTGAAGTGTTTTGGAAACATAAAACACTATTTGAGTTTAATTTTAAGTGCATATGTAGGGTGGGTGGGTGGCCTCTATCCCACCCTCCAATCTGTAAAACATAAGCGAGGGTTTTACAAAATAATTTCTTATTTATACGAAAGAAGCGATTTTTGAAAATTATTGCATTTACTCGAAGCAAATTCTGTTTTTAAATAAACGCCTTCTTAATTTTTGATGAAGATAACAAAGATTTTTTTTGAAAATCTTCGAATAGATATATTTATAAAATAACATAGTGTTATCAATTCAATCTATCAATAAATGCAATTTTTAGAAAAGTTTTTTCAACTATTACACTTACTCGAAGCACATTTTGTTTTTAAACAAACGCTTTCTTCATTTGTGATGATGATAATAAAGATTTCCTTTCAAAATCTTCAAAATAATTTATTTATAAAACAATACAATAATTTCCAATGCAATATTACAACACATACAATTTTTACAATAAATTTTGACAGAATTTACATTAATTGATGTAAGTAAAAATTAATTCAGTACAACCCTCGCTTATGTTTTATAGATTGGAGGGTGGGATAGTGGCCACCCACCCACCCTACATACACAAATATACTTAAACCACTGTTACTGCTTTTGTTTCCAAGATTTTAATCACAGTGTTAGTGTTGAAGTATTTTGAAAACATAAATCAATGTTTGAGTTTAAAATTTAAGTGCATATGTAGGGTGGGTGGGTGGCCTCTATCCCACCCTCCAATCTTTAAAACATAAGCGAGGGTTTTACTAAATTATTTCTTATTTATACGAAAGAAAAGATTTTTGGAACTTATTGCACTTACATGAAGCAAATTTTGTTTTTAAACAAACGTCTTCTTGATTTGTAATGAAGATAATAAAGATTTTCTTTCAAAATATTCAAAATAATTTATTTATAAAACAATACAATAATTTCCAATGCAATATTACAACAGATAAAATTTTTAGAATACATTTTGACACCATTTACACTAATTGATGTAAGTAAAAATTAATTCAGTACAACCCTCGCTTATGTTTTATAGATTGAAGGGTGGGATAGTGGCCACCCACACACCCTACATATACAAATATACTCTAATCACTGTTACTGCTTTTGTTTCCAAGATTTTAATCACATTCTCAGTGTTGAAGTGTTTGGAAAACATAAAACATTGTTTGAGTTTAAAATTTAATTGCATATGTAGGGTGGGTGGGTGTCCTCTATCCCAACCTTCAATCTTTAAAACATAAGCTAGGGTTGTACAAAATTATTTCTTATTTATACGAAAGAAGCGAATTTTGGAATTTATCGCACTTACTCGAAGCAAATTCGATTTTTAAATAAACGCTTTCTTAATTTGTGATGAAGATAACAAAGATTTTTTTTGAAAATCTTTAAATAGATATATTTATAAAATAACACGGTGTTTTTAATTCAATCTATCAATAAATACAATTTTTAGAAGATTTTTTGTAACTTATTACACTTATTCTAAGCAAATTTTGTTTTTAAACAAACGCCTTTTTCATTTGTTATGAAGATAATAAAGATTTTCTTTGAAAATCTTCAAAATAATTTATTACTAAAACAATACAATAATTTTCAATGCAATATTACAACACATACAATTTTTGGAATACATTTTGATATCATTTACATAATTGATGTAAGTAAAAACTAATTCAGCACAACCCTCCCTTATGTTTTATAGATTGGAGGGTGGGATAGTGGCCACCCACCCACCCTACATATACACATCTACTTAAACCACTGTTACTGTTTTGGTTTCCAAGATTTTAATCACATTGTCAGTGTTGAAGTGTTTTGCAAACATAAAACAGTGTTTTAGTTTAAAATTTAATTGCATATGTAGGGTGGGTGGGTGGCCTCTATCCCACCCTCCAATCTTTAAAACATAAGCGAAGGTTTTACAAAATAATTTCTTATTTATACGAAAGAAAAGATTTTTGGAACTTATCTCACTTTCTCGAAGCAAATTCGATTTTTAAATAAACGCCTTCTTAATTTTTGATGAAGATAACAAAGATTTTTTTTGAAAATCTTCAAATAGATATATTTATAAAATAACACAGTGTTTTTAATTCAATCTATCAATAAATGCAATTTTTAGAAGAGTTTTTTTCAACTATTACACTTACTCGAAGCAAATTTTGTTTTTAAACAAACGCCTTTTTCATTTGTGATGAAGATAATAAAGATTTTCTTTCAAAATCTTCAAAATAATTTATTTATAAAAGAACACAATAATTTCCAATGCAATATTACAACACATACAATTTTTACAATAAATTTTGACAGCATTTATATTAATTGATGTAAGTAAAAATTAATTCAGTACAACTCTCGCTTATGTTTTATAGATTGGACATATACACATGTACTTTAACCACTGTTACTGCTTTTGTTTCCAAGATTTTAATCACAGTTTTAGTGTTGAAGTGTTTTGAAAACATAAATCAATATTTGAGTTTAAATTTAAGTGCATATGTAGGGTGGGTGGGTGGCCTCTATCCCACCCTCCAATCTTTAAAACGTAAGCGAGGGTTTTACAAAATAATTTCTTATTTATACGAAAGAAGCGAATTTTGGGATTTATCGCACTTACTCGACGCAAATTCTTTTTTTAAATAAAAGCCTTCTTGATTTGTGATCAAAATAACATAGATTTTTTTTAACATCTTCAAACAAATATATTTATAAAATAACACAGTGTTTTTAATTCAATCTATCAATAAATGCAATTTTTAGAAGAGTTTTTGTCAAGTATTACACTTACTCAAACGAAATTTTGTTTTTAAACAAACGCCTTTTGATTTGTGATGAAGATAATAAAGATTTTCTTTCAAAATCTTCAAAATAATTTATTACTAAAACAATCCAATAATTTTCAATGCAATATTACAACAGATACAATTTTTAGAATACATTTTAACACCATTTCACTAATTGATGTAAGTAAAAATTAATTCAGTACAACCCTCGCTTATGTTTTATAGATTGGAGGGCGGGATAGTGGCCACCCACTCACCCTACATACACAAATATACTTAAACCACTGTTACTGCTTTTGTTTCCAAGATTTTAATCACAGTGTTAGTGTTGAAGTATTTTGAAAACATAAATCAATGTTTGAGTTTAAAATTTAAGTGCATATGTAGGGTGGGTGGGTGGCCTCTATCCCACCCTCCAATCTTTAAAACATTAGCGAGGGTTTTACAAAATAATTTCTTATTTATACGAAAGAAGGGATTTTTGGAACTTATCTCACTTACTCGAAGCAAATTCGATTTTTAAATAAACGCCTTCTTAATTTGTGATGAAGATAACAAAGATTTTTTTTGAAAGTCTTCAACTAGATATATTTATAAAATAACACAGTGTTTTTACTTCAATCTATAAAAAAATGCAACTTTTAGAAGAGTTTTTTTCAACTATTACACCTACTCGAAGCAAATTTTGTTTTTAAACAAACGCCTTCTTCATTTGTGATGATAATAATAAAGATTTCCTTTCAAAATATTCAAAATAATTTATTAATAAAACAACATAATAATTTCCAATGCAATATTACAACAGATACAATTTTTAGAATACATTTTAACACCATTTCACTAATTGATGTAAGTAAAAATTAATTCAGTACAACCCTCGCTTATGTTTTAAAGATTGATGGGTGGGATAGTGGCCACCCACCCACCCTACATATACAAATATACTTAAACCACTGTTACTGCTTTTGTTTCCAAGATTTTAATCACAGTGTTAGTGTTGAGGTGTTTTGAAAACATAAGTCAGTGTTTGAGTTTAAAATTTGAGTGCATATGTAGGGTGGGTGGGTGGCCTCTATCCCACCCTCCAATCTTTAAAACATAAGCGAGGGTTTTGCAAAATAATTTCTTATTTATACGAAAGAAGGGATTTTTGAATGCGCACTTACTCGTAACAAAATTTGTTTTTGTTTGTAGGGAAGATAACAAAGATTGTTTTTTGAAAATCTTCTAATAAACATATTTTTAAAATAACACAGTGATTCTGCTGATTTCCTGTTAACAACAGCCATCAATTTTTATATCTCATCAAGACAGGGATTTTGTAGTCGATAAATGAATATTCATTTTTTTTGAGTTACACTCTAATAGACAGCATAGAAATATTTTTACTCACAAGTCTTATATTTATAAGATTTACGAAAATTTACCAAAGTGATTTATATTTACAAGACCACTTCTTACTTGAAAACCATTCGTGTTGAGGTTTCATTATGATTTCATTTGTTTTAATCATTAAGAACGAAGAACGGAGTCTATATAATAAAACATTGGAGACATAACGGAGCCTTGTGGAACACCTGCGCAAAGCTTACTTCCGAAACAAGAAAACAAAATTGTGCTAGCAATTGTTAACACTCCAGGTAATGACGGATAAACTATTAAGGTGACACCTATTATCTAAATCGTTGTATTAAAAATATTAATTATAGAACTAAAGAATACATTTTTAAAGGATCTTTATCAGACGGTAAATAAAACTGTACTTTGTTATTTATAAAACTAAATACGTAGATGTTTTCGATTACGGTCGAGATATAATAATTACAACCTTGCGGTCAAAATAAGAATAAAAATCACGGCAAGAATTTTTACGCTACTACCGTGCGTATTGGAACGAAAGCGAAATCCTGCAGCTGAAGAGAGGTTAAATAACCAGTTTCGGGACCGGTACACTCGTTTTTTGCTTTTTTTCGGCTCGGCCGGACGGTCCGTGCAAATTTCAGGATATTATTTTTTTCGTCCTCTTTTTTTCTTTTTTGGCAGACAATGACGGATGAAGCTAAAGGCGGCCATAAAACGTTCGTTAACTTCGCCTCGATCATCATGGTTCGCAAACATTACGTTATAATCGACGATTGTAAACTTTAAAAAAAAAATGTGATCTACGTTTTTCCGTTCGTAAACTGGACGTAATATTTCTTATCCAATTTGTACAAGAATTAGGATGCTAAATTCATTCCCAGAAGAGGTGACAAAAAACCTGATTTAACCCTTATGAACTCTTTTTCGCTCGGGTGATCTCAAATCTAAAGTTTACACCAATAAACCAACTTCTCTGGCACATTTGAAAGTAAATATTCATCACGAATATATTTGAGCCATCACACAGTCGTCGTAAGAAATTGTAGTGTTCTTCTTTACTAAATTACTGCTGTAACCGTAGGTTTACATTTGGACGATTATTTTTAGGAAATAAATTTCCAAATTTGGTAGTTTAATTTTCAATAGATTGCTTACTTTTTTTAAATTTGTCCAGTAATTATAAACTAATATGTTGGATGCTTGAAGCCATAACATTGTGATACATATTGAATCAGGAACTTATCAAATGATAAATAAAACTTCCTGATTATAAACTAAGTTTTAGAACACCTTGGAAGGAAATGGATAATTATTTTTTTAATTAATTCATTAAATTCTTTTTGTTGTTAATAATTTAACCTGAAACGTCATCGTACTAAAAAAAGCTTCAATTAGCAATTCATAACCGTTAAAAATTCAGCACAAAACAAAGAAATATTTAATGGAAAACGTACCGAGGCGACATTCAAATTTCGACCTGAGTCACTTCTATTGTGTCGAATGATCCAAAAAATTGGAAGTTCATTGACAGGGCCGGCGCGGTAAAGACGCAGAGACAATGGCGGACCGATTGTGTAATTTGGCTCTCGGTCTGATTATGGAACGAAAATAGTCAGCGTTGCATAAAGTGAGGCGGCCATGCACTGGCCGGCTGAATTAAGAGAGATAAGTGTTGTTGGAACTTACGTAGACACTGTGTCTAAATAAAATCCTTATCTTGTAGTGAATAACGTACAGTATTGTTACTATGGTGTTTTTATAATTGAATAATTATAACTGCTCTTATAGAATACGTGTTGAAAATGTGTTTAGAATATGTGGTGAACTTTCTGCCTTGAAATTTTAGAAAATTACAAGAGCCTATTAAAAATTTTCAGAATTTATAGTAGAAAGATTATATTTTGAACAAAATGTTTGGATTTTGTTGAATACGAGGATTGCCTTTTATATTTCGGGAGTGGACGATCCAACTGCTGCCATCTAACAACTGACGACGCTAAAGTAAAGTTCAACTTTTTATCAATAAAGATACGTAAAACGTGTTGATGTCCATGCGCCATTTGTACTGTTTACTGCGACATGAAAAATCGGTCAAGAAATGTAAATCAATACTTTTTACATGCTCCAAAAATATGTATTTCCAAAATCCATTTTTCGGCAAATTTTACAATAACCATATTTAATTACAAAACCTATTTTTGGAATAAATCCTTAATGTTAAGAATAAGGAAAACACTTTTTTATACCACTTTAAACTTTATTGCTAGTAATTAGAAATATCCTTTATATTTCATAATTATATTTTGACATTTATAAAATTCATTTTGCTTCAAATTTCTGATTATTATAATTTTATTTTAGATCTTTTTTTGGAATGATTTAAAAATATCTTGTATGCGTTAACGAAATATAAAAAAGAATTGCCATCGGCTTGAAACATTCCAAAAACAAATACAAAATTTTTTTGAAATAGTCCCATTCAATTATAAAACCATTTTGTTTTTGAATGAATTCTAAATATTTTAGAATCTTTAATAAGGTATAAAAACAATAGGCATCGATTTGAAACTTTTGAAGTTTTTAGAAACAAATTCAAAATTAACATTTTAGTATTTACAAAATCCCTTTTTTCGCACATAATGGGATAATTCAATTTGATGACAGACTTTATTTTTGGAATAATTTTCAAATATTTTAGATACGTTAAAAATATTAAAATAATTGCCATAGAGTAATTATTTTTTAATTTAATGAAAACAAGTGCAAAATTTAAAAAAAATCGGTGTGTACAATTTTTTTCTTTAGATTTTGGGATAATTTCAAAATATTTTAGAGATGTACATATACATAAATCAATTTCTGTTAACTTGAAACTTTCTAAGTTTACAAAAAACAACAATATCAAATTATTATTGTAGTATTTACTAAATTTATTTTGTTTCAGATTGTTGATTTAACCAATTTGACTTTGGAATCATTTTTAATAGTTTGGAGAGGTTAAAAAATATCTAAAAACATTTGTCATCGATATAAACCTATCCAAATCGAATCAAATCAAGTAAAACATTACAAAAACAATTTATTTAATACTTTTTCTTAGTCGTGAACATTTTCGTGTGCTTAATTTTTACAGATAACAGATAAAATTTTACAAAAAAACAGATGAAATTTTGCAAACAATTGAAACAAGTGAAAATTGCTTCAAACAACAGTTTATATTTTACTAAAAGTATTTAAAATTAATAAAGAAGCAATATTTTAAACTAAGCTGTAAAAATAATTAAATATACGTTGGGAAACATTTCTGAAAAAATATAATTATGTTTATTTGAAACTAAAACCAATAAATATTCTTATACAAAATAAAACAATTGAATTTTACCATGCTTGAACAGTTGAATTCTTTTCTAAAGAAATAATTTAAAATTTGCTTTAAGACTGTTTCAATTTTACAACTTTATTAAAAATAGTTCAAATTTTACTATAAAAAATAAAATCTTGTTAGGTAAAGGAAATATTAAAGAGACTATATGTATTAATACAATATTTAATAAAAAGAAATTAAGCTACGAAAATTATTTAGAACGACTGAAAAATCGTCAACAGTTATCCTACGTATATTTTTTACATCTGTTAAAATTAATAAAATCCTAAAAAAAAATATGGTTAATCAAGCATTTTAAAATATTTTCTACAATCCTTTTAGTTGTTTTAAAAATATTTTTAATTGTTTTAGCTGCTTGTAAACAATAATTTTTTAACGTTTCAATTGTTCATTTCAAATTTTCAACTGTTTCAGTCTGATTCCTACCCTTTTTCTGTACTCCATTGTTTCCTCTTTGAAAAATTTTTCACTGTTCTTAGTTTTTTTAAGAAAATTTAAATATTTGTTTTATTTTGAACCACTTTTAAGTTAAGATCAGCTTTATTTTTGTTTGACCGTCACCATTTTGTTTCTAGCTATGATACCTTAAATTCTTTATTTGTAATATTAAAAATATGTTAACTAAGGATTGATTTTGAAATTTTGAAACTAATCCTAATTAGGGTGGATTTTTTACAATGTTTCTAATCACCGAAAGCTATTTGATCTTCCACAATTTGAGTTTTGAGCGTCGCCATTGTGTTTCTAGCCATGATACCTCAAATGTTTAACTGTTATATTTAAAATATGTTAATTAAGGATGGATTTTATAATTTTAAAACCAATCCTAGTGAAAGTGGATTTTTTACAATTTTGCTCATCACCAAAAACAATTAGATTTTCCACAATTCTAATTTTGATCGTCGCCATCTTCGTTCTAGCTATGATATTTCATTTTTTTACCCACCCACCCTAAATATACATATAACTTTAATTTTTAATGGTTTCGCGGTTTCCAATAAAATTAATTACAAAATATTTTGAATAAAAAAGAAATAAAAAAGGAAAAATTTCGATTGAGTAAATAGTAAAAATTTGATTCATAATGGGTGGGCGGACTTTCAATCTAAATTAGATAAGACTAATTATAGAAAGTCATCTATATTTAAACTTAAATTTGGATTATACTTTATTTTTTATATACATACAAGGTTTTATTGTTTTTTGCAGCAAAATCATCAACAATTATTATTTAATGTTATCATGTATATGTAGGGTGGGTGGGTGGCCTCTGAAATACCCTCCAATCAGTAAATCATAAGCGAGGGTTTTAATTAAAATGTGGCCATAATATTACTTTTCATACATTTTTTTTCGAAAACTATGAGGCTAAAGCCTTATTATATAGGAAAGATACATAGTAAAAAAAACTAAAACCATTTATAAGCTGTGTATAAAACAGATTTGATACCTTCATTTTAGATATTAACATACACGTTTATACACACATAGAAACATAACATATATGAAGGGTCCAATGCAAGAACCAACCAAGTACACTTTTGGGCAAAAATTAGTTGGGGGTGATTGTTGCACAGTCTCAAATGCTCTATCATCCCATCCAAGAACCGGGTCTCTAAGTTATGCACTTCGCATTACAGCAGTGATTAATAGATGACCTATTTTTTCATACTGTGCAATAACAAGCCAAGTCCTGGACTTAACCTGTTCTTGCACTTAAAAGTTGGTTTGCAAACGTTACGACATCAATCGAATGTGATTTATCAACTGTCATTTATTAACTGTTATCAAATCAGATTAAAATGTCATTATTGTTTGTCGTTAGTCAACTGGCAAATGGTTTTTGCCTATTTTGTTGTTTGCCATCAGTGAATTTTTTGTTATCAACACTAAACTGTCATCGCTTAATTTCCATTTAAAAATCCTCATTAGATTCGCCTGTTTACTATCATTTATCAACTAATATCAGTCAACTGTCATCAAGACAGAAAATAGAGTATTCAATTAAAATTATTATTCATTATGCTTTTGGCATTTGGTTTTTGCCTATTTTGTTGTTTGTCAACAACCAATTTTTTGTTATCAACAGTCAACTGATATCAGTCAATTGTCATTGACTGAAAATTCATTATTTGTATATTCTTTCTAAAAAACTGTTTACCAAATTTGTTGCTAATCATTATTTGTTAATTAAACCCCTGGCGCTTGTTTACTGGTTCAAGGATAGGTTAGAGGATGGGTGGGTGGGCTCTATTTTATTCTCCTATCTATCAAATATAAGCACAATGGTCTTATAAAAAGTTAATTGTATTACATTTAAGATTTAGTTAGAAAATCAAGGTATTACTTTTTTAAATTAAATAAACCCTCAATAGAATATGTGTATATATTTTATAGTTTGGAGGGTGGGATAGAGGCCACCTATCCACCCTACATAGATATTTTTTTAATTCATTCAATTAATGAGATTAAAAGAAAAATCATACAATTTTTTAGATGAAATTAAGTTATGTATTTGGTATAGGTGTATGGCTTGTGATATATATATATATATATATATATATATATGTATAATTTTGAGTTAATTTTATAAGTTTTATTTGAGTGCCAATTGTTTTATTATTTTCTAATTGATTTTAAAAATGTGATTCTTTAAAAAATTCACAACGTTGGGTTTAATTGTTGATATTTTTAGAATGGAATGAGGATGTTTGAAATTTTTTACATAACCGTAAAGCTGAATTAATTTTGAGTTAATTTTTTGAGTTTCATTTGAGTGGCAATTGTTTTTCTATTTTTTTAATCGATTTTAAAAATTAGATTTTTTAAAAATTCACATAGTTGGGTTTAATTGTTGATATTTTTAGAATTGAATAAGGGTGGTTGTATTTTTTTTACATAACCGTAAAGTTGAATTAATTTTGAGTTAATTTTATGAGTTTTATTTGAGTGGCAATTGTTTTTCTATTTTTTAATCGATTTTAAAAATGTGATTTTTTAAAAATTCACAACGTTGGGTTTAATTGTTGATATTTTTAGAATTGAATAAGGGTGGTTGTAATTTTTTTACATAACCATAAAGCTGAATTAATTTTGAATTAATTTTATGCGTTTTATTTGAGTGGCAATTGTTTTTCTATTTTTTTAATCGTTTTTAAAAATATGATTTTTTAAAAATTTACAATGTTGGGTTTTATTGTTGATATTTTTAAAATGAAACAAGGATGGTTGTAATTTTTTACGTAACCGTAAAGCTGAATTAATTTTATGAGTTTCATTTGAGTGGCAATTGTTTTTCTATTTTTTTAATCGAATTTAAAAATTAGATTTTTTAAAAATTCACAACGTTGGGTTTAATTGTTGATATTTTTAGAATGGAATAAGGGTGGTTGTATTTTTCTTACATAACCGTAAAGCTGAATTAATTTTGAGTTAATTTTATGAGTTTTGTTTGAGTGGCAATTGTTTTTCTATGTTTTTAATCGATTTTAAAAAATGTGCTTTTTCTAAAAATTGGTTGGGTTTAATTGTTGATATTTTTAGAATTCAATAAGGATGGTTGTAACTTTTTTACATAATCGTAAAGATGAATTTATTTGTAGTAAATTTTGTAAGTTTCATTTGAGTGGCAATTGTTTTTCTATTTTTTAATCGATTTTAAAAATATGATTTTTTTAAAAATTCACAATGTTGGATTTAATTGTTGATATTTTTAGAATTAAATAAGGGTGGTTGTATTTTTTTACATAACCGTAAAGCTGAATTAATTTTGAGTTAATTTTATGAGTTTTATTTGAGTGGCAATTGTTTTTCTATTTTTTTAATCGATTTTAAAAATATGATTTTTTTAAAAATTCACAATGTTGGGTTTAATTGTTGATATTTTTAGAATTGAATAAGGGTGGTTGTAATTTTTTACATAACCGTAAAGCTGAATTAATTTTGAGTTAATTTTATGAGTTTCATTTGAGTGGCAATTGTTTTTCTATTTTTTAATCGATTTTAAAAATGTGCTTTTTAAAAAAATCACAACGGTGAGATTAATTGTTAATATTTTTAAAATTCAATAAGGATGGTTGTAATTTTAAATATAATCGTAAAGCTAAGTTAATTTTATAAGTTTTATTTGAGTGGCAATTGTTTTTATATTTTTTAAACGATTTAAAAAATGTGATTTTTTTTAAATTCACAACGTTGGGTTTAATTGTTGATATTTTTAGAATGGAATAAGGCTAGTTGTAATGTTTTACATAACCGTAAATCTGAATTAATTTTGAGTTAATTTTATGAGTTTTATTTAAGTGGCAATTGTTTTTCAATTTTTTTAATCGATTTTAAAAGTATGATTTTTTAAAAATTCACAAAGTTGGGTTTAATTGTTGATATTTTTAAAATAGAATAAGGGTGGTTGTAATTTTTTACGTAACCGTAAAGCTAAATTAATTTTGAGTTAATTTTATGAGTTTCATTTGAGTGGCAATTGTTTTTATATTTTATAATCGATTTTAAAAATGTGATTTTTTAAAAATTCACAACGTTGGGTTTAATTGTTGATATTTTTAGAATGGAATAAGGGTGGTTGCAATTTTTTACATAACCGTAAAGCTGAATTAATTTTGAGTTAATTTTATGAGTTCTGTTTGAGTGGCAATTGTTTTTTAATCGATTTTAAAAAAATGTGCTTTTTTAAAAATTCACAACGGTGAGTTTAATTGTTAATATTTTTAAAACGCAATAAGGATGGTTGTAATTTTTTATATAATCGTAAAGCTGAATTAATTTTGAGTAAATTTTGTAAGTTTCATATGAGTGGCAATTGTTTTTCTATTTTTTAATCGATTTAAAAAATGTGATTTTAAAAAAAAATCACAACGTTGGGTTTAATTGTTGATATTTTTAGAATGCAATAAGGGCGGTTGTAATTTTTTACGTAACCGTAAAGCTGAATTAATTTTGAGGTAATTTTATGAGTTTCATTTTAGTGGCAATTGTTTTTCAATTGTTTAATCGATTTTTAAAAATGTGCTTTTTTCTAAATTGATTGGATTTAATTGTTGATATTTTTAGAATTCAATAAGGGTGGTTGTAATTTTTTACGTAACCGTAATGCTGAATTAATTTTGAGTTAATTTTATGAGTTTCATTTGAGTGGCAATTGTTTTTCTATTTTTTTAATCGATTCTAAAAATGTGATTTTTTAAAAATTCACAACGTTGGGTTTAATTGTTGATATTTTTAGAATTAAATAAGGGTGGTTGTAATTTTTTACGTAACCGTAAAGCTGAATTAATTTTGAGTTAATTTTATGAGTTTCATTTGAGTGGCAATTGTTTTTCTATTTTTAAATCGATTTTAAAAATGTGATTTTTTTAAAAATTCACAATGTTGGGTTTAATTGTTGATATTTTTAGAATTGAATAAGGGTGGTTGTAATTTTTTACATAACCGTAAAGCTAAATTAATTTTGAGCTAATTTTATGAGTTCTGTTTGAGTGGCAATTGTTTTTTTAATCGATTTTAAAAAATGTGCTTTTTTAAAAATTCACAACGTTGGGTTTAATTGTTGATATTTTTTGAATGGAATAAGGGTGGTTGCAATTTTTTAGATAACCGTAAAGCTGAATTAATTTTGAGTAAATTTTGTGTTTCATCTGAGTGGCAATTGTTTTTCTATTTTTTAATCGATTTTAAAAATGTGATTTTTTAAAAATTCACAACGTTGGGTTTAATTGTTGATATTTTTAGAATGCAATAAGGGTGGTTGTATTTTTTTACGTAACCGTAAAGCTGAATTAATTTTGAGTTAATTTTATGAGTTTTATTTGAGTGGCAATTGTTTTTCTATTTTTTTAATCGATTTTAAAAAATGTGCTTTTTCTAAAAGTTGGTTTAATTGTTGATATTTTTAGAATTCAATAAGGATGTTTGAATTTTTTTTTACATAATCGTAAAGCTGAATTAATTTTGAGTTAATTTTGTAAGTTTCATTTGAGTGGCAATTGTTTTTCTATTTTTTAATCGATTTTAAAAATATGATTTTTTTAAAAATTCACAATGTTGGATTTAATTGTTGATATTTTTAGAATTAAATAAGGGTGGTTGTATTTTTTTACATAACCGTAAAGCTGAATTAATTTTGAGTTAATTTTATGAGTTTTATTTGAGTGGCAATTGTTTTTCTATTTTTTTAATCGATTTTAAAAATATGATTTTTTTAAAAATTCACAATGTTGGGTTTAATTGTTGATATTTTTAGAATTGAATAAGGGTGGTTGTAATTTTTTACATAACCGTAAAGCTGAATTAATTTTGAGTTAATTTTATGAGTTTCATCTGAGTGGCAATTGTTTTTCTATTTTATAATCGATTTTAAAACTATGATTTTTTTAAAATTCACAATGTTGGGTTTAATTGTTGATATTTTTAGAATTAAATAAGGGTGGTTGTAATTTTTTACGTAACCGTAAAGCTAAATTAATTTTGAGTTAATTTTATGAGTTTCATTTGAGTGGCAATTGTTTTTCTATTTTATAATCGATTTTAAAAATGTGATTTTTTAAAAATTCACAACGTTGGGTTTAATTGTTGATATTTTTAGAATGCAATAAGGGTAGTTTTAATTTTTTACGTAACCGTAAATCTGAATTAATTTTGAGTTAATTTTATGAGTTTCATTTGAGTGGCAATTGTTTTTCTATTTTTTAATCGATTTTAAAAATGTGATTTTGAAAAATTCACAATATTGGGTTTAATTGTTGATATTTTTAGAATTAAATAAGGGTGGTTGTAATTTTTTACGTAACCGTAAAGCTGAATTAATTTTGAGTTAATTTTATGAGTTTCATTTGAGTGGCAATTGTTTTTCTATTTTTTAATCGATTTTAAAAATGTACTAAATATTGCAATTGCAATGTATGTTCCACTTAAGCAAATTAGATCCTCCAGTTATCCTAAATGGTTTGACAAGAACCTAATTAAGTTTAGTTAATAAAGCAGAAAAAAATTCTGGAGACTACAATGATTATATTATCTTCTCTAATCTTCGGGAGCAATGTTCTGTACTAAGTAGACAACTTTATGTTGTTGTATGTATGTTATTGTAATCGTGTTCAAGCTGATATAAAAAGTTATCCTTCGCACGTTTGGAAATTCATTAATGAAAGGAAAAATGAAACTGGTGTACCTTCTTCAATGACTTACAACAGTAATGTTTTATCAAATGGTTCTGAGATAGTTAACTCATTTGGTAATTTCTTTTCTGAAGCCTATCGTAATATTATACCAAATGATGATTTTAATAAGAATTTTAATTTCTTCTTCTCCTTTTTGTAAATTTAAGGCTGATATATCTAGAATGAATTTAAATAATTTATGTTAACACTTCGATTATAGTTTGTTAATTAAGATTAGAATTAGTTTATAAATGTATATACTTTGTATAACGTTTAATTTATTCTATTATTTCATTCTAATCTGGCAATAGTATAATTCCACGCTCATAAAGTTCTTCTTCTCCAGCAAAAAACTGATCGAATCGATATTTCACCTTCTAAACATTTCGCTGAGATCGGAATAAATAAAAATCAGGAGGTGACAGCTTTGGAGAATGTGGTAAGTGTAAAATTACATCCCACATAAGTTGTAAAAGCTTTTGTCGACTTACTGAACTTCTATAAGACTCGAATACAACACCTTTACTATTGATCAATTCTTGCCTTTAGTTTTTAAATAACTCATTTAATTGATAATAATATGATTTCAGAATTGATCGTTGTGTTATCTGCTAAAAGTTCCAAAAAGTTATTTCTTGTATTTTTTTAACCTATATAAATTCGTATATTACCATCACACTTCATAACAAGTCGATGCTGGTTTCTCTCATCTGATATCAAGGCATTAATATGTAGTTTTTTTTTACCAATCCATTGTGCAGAAGTAAACTTGACCCTCCTTGCACACTTTTGAGTACAGTTAATGTATGCATACACACGAGTATTGTCCGAGCGATTGTTAACCCCCTTCTTTATCCCACCAGTTATTAATTTATGCAAAGTTATGTACGAATACGTACGCCGCGCAGTCGACAAAATATTACCATTTATTCTGGTTTTAAATAAATTTCGTGCGCGCACAATGGCCTTTATTCGCGAAAGCACCCCCTTAGCGCTTTCCGCGAGGGTTTCCCATGGGTACGGGAGTGTAGAACGTGTTGAATTGTTTCTTTTATGATGCACAAACCTGCACGCTGAGTCTGCGATGGCAAATTGTAAAATATACATGTTGGAATAAAGAATAAAGGGAAATTATGTATTTTTTAATGCTATTAATATCATTAATATAGTTTCTAAGTGTTTTAATCAAAGTTATTATTATCTTCAAGTAACTCAATCAACCAAATTAATATAGTAGCTAAAATAGTGATTTATTACTATTTATAATCATTGATAATTTTAATAGAATTGGATTAATAACACGTTTGATTTAATTTAATCATCAAGTATTATTATTAATTTCTTAATAAACAAAAATTTACACTTTATTATTACATCACGTTGTAAAAAAAAAGTTCCACGCAAATACAATGAGTGAAAAATTGTGCAATATGTTTATCGAACACCGCCACCTTGAAGCCCATTGCCAAACATGACAAATTACAAGAATATTTATTTCTTCTTAATATCACGTTCCATTTTTTTTTAAAATAATTCCAGACAATACGATCACGATTAAGCAAATTTTATAATAAAATTGGATTGCAATTACCAGTGCACAGACTGTAATTTATTACTCGATGTATTAATAAATATAAATAGAAGAGTGACGTAAATATTTCTACATACATTTAAGATGGTAAAACGATCGCGCTTGTGAAACATACACTCATTACATTATTCATTTAATGAACTAGATAATTCATGCGATAGTTGTTTTATGTAAATAATTATAAATCGATGTTTAATATTTAATATTATAATTCTTAACCGATTTCTATCTATTATGATCTCACCAATTAAGTACAATTGATCGCAGGAATATAATTTTGTTATTTATTTATTTATCCATTTCACATCATTCCTTTTCGTAAAATCTACAACAAATGAGTCTTATTAAGACTACAAGAATTTCTAAATATTAGTGAATTTTCTACAACGTAAGGACTTATATATTTCATTCCTTTTCGTTTGTAGCCAAAATTTCTGAAGAACTGATTAATATAAATGTAAGTACATTAAATAAAATACAATACAATAAAAAAAAATCTGTTACAATAAAGATAAACTTGATAAATATATTAGGAGAAGTAATACACTTGTTATGTTCCATTTTTTGGAAGTGTATTACTTCTCTCAATATGAAAATTTGGTACCATCAAGAACAAGTATCGAATTTATTGATAAATATAATCTCAACACACTCTAAATTCCTATATCTATACATAAACACTGATTTGATCGTAACTAATAACCAGCAGGTGTATACGTGCGGCAGCAGCTGAAGCTGAAATCTGATTTCTGACTGTCGGAACAAAAAGCCTACGGTCGGGTACGTTTAGGTTTTTTTTTTTTGAGGGGAAAATAGGCGCCCAAATGCGGCCGTGTAGAAGGAATAATTAAGGGCACCGAACGTGAATCTCGGAAGCAGGTGCGCTTCGTTATCCGTAGTGAAGAGAAGAGAGAGAAACTGATAAGATCGGAGAGTACCACGTGCCTCTTCACTCGCTCGGGGATGACCGAGAGTACTTATCCCCGAAATGATTTAAGGTTCAATAAAATAGTGGTCACACACCTGCCCCGGGTACTAAAATGTTTGGATTCTGGGGTTTTTAATTGGACCATAGGCGTAATGTAATTTAAAGTTATTAATACGGTGGTACTGACCGTTAGAATTTTAAAATTGTACCGTTAACTGAAAGATCGTAACGATTATCTTCTTATAATTCATATAAAAATTGCTTATAAGTGATAAAAAATTGATATAACAACTTTATTAGGAATTGTACTTATTACAAATTCGACACATTTTATTGGAAAATGTTTTGGTCTAATTATCCTGCAAGTGGATATAAATTATCTTCACTGAAAACAAAATGGCGTTGATTAAAACTTTAAACTTTCATGAAAATGTGTTTTTGGGTGGAAAAAATTGCTACAAAAACTGTATTACTTGTTGTATTTATGATAAACTTCTTAAGTTTTGTTAGAAAATCTTTAGGTTTAATAATCCTGCAAGTGGATATTAATTATCTTCACTAGAAACAAGATGGTGTTGATTAGAACTTCAAATTTTCATGAAAAAGTGTTTTTGAGTGAGAAAAATTGCTACAAAACTGTATTAGTTGTTGTACTTTTGATAAACTTCTTTAGTTTTGTTAGTAAATCTTTAGGTTTGATAATCCTGCAAGTGGATATTAATTATCTTCACTGGAAACAAGATGGCATTGATTAAAACTTTAAACTTTCATGAAAAAGTGTTTTTGGGTCCAAAAATTTGCTACAAAAACTTTATTAGTTGTTGTACTTATGATAAACTTCTTAAGTTTTGTTAGAAAATCTTTAGGTTTAATAATCCTGCAAGTGGATATTAATTATCTTCACTGTAAACAATATGGCGTTGATTAAAACTTTAAACTTTTATGAAAAAGTGTTTTTGGGTGAAAAAATTTGTCACAAAAACTGTATTAGTTATTGTGCTTATGATAAACTTATTAAGTTTTGTTAGAAAATGTTAAGGTTTAATAATCCTGCAAGTGGATATTAATTATCTTCACTGGAAACAAGATGGCGTTGATTAAAACTTCAAACTTTCACGAAAAATTGTTTTTGGGTGAAAAAATTTGCTAAAAAATCTGTATTAGTTGTTGTACTTATGAAAAACTTTCTAAGTTTTGTTGGAAAATCTTTAGTTTTAATAATCCTGTAAGTGGATATTAATTATATTCACTGAAAACAAGATGGCGTTGATTAAAACTTTAAACTTTCATGAAAAAGTGTTTTTGGGTGAGAAAATTTGCTACAAAAATTGTGTTAGTTGATTTACTTAAGATAAACTTCTTAAGTTTTGTTAGAATATCTTTATTTTTAATAATCCTTCAAGTGGATATTAATTATCTTCACTGAAAACAAAATGGCGTTGATTAAAACTTTAAACTTTCATGTAAAAGTGTTTTTGGGTGAGAAAATTGGCTACAAAAACTGTTCTAGTTGTTGTACTTATAATAAACTTGTTAAGTTTTGTTGGAAAATGTTTAGGTTTAATAGTCCTTCAAGTGGATATTAATTATCTTCACTGGAAACAAGATGGCGTTGATTAAAACTTTAAACTTTCATGAAAAATTGTTTTTGGGTGAAAAAATTTGCTAAAAAATCTGTATTAGTTGTTGTATTTATGAAAAACTTTCTAAGTTTTGTTGGAAAATCTTTAGTTTTAATAATCCTGCAAGTGGATATTATTTATCTTCACTGGAAACAATATGGCGTTGATTAAATCTTAAAACTTTCATGAAAAAGTGTTTTTGGGTGAGAAAATTTGCTACAAAAACTGTATTAGTTGTTGTACTAATGATAAACTTCCTAAATTTTGTTTAAGAATCATTAGGTTTAATAATCCTGCAAGTGGATATTAGTTATCTTCACTAGAAACAAGATGGCGTTAATTAATACTTAAAACTTTCATGAAAAAGTGTTTTTGGTTGAGGAAAATTGCTATAAAAACTGTATTAGTTATTGTATTTATGATAAACTTTTTAAGTTTTGTTGGAAAATCTTTAGGTTTATTAAACCTGCAAGTGGATATTAATTATCTTCACTGGAAACAAGATGGCGTTGATTAAAATTTTAAACTTTCATGAAAAAGTGTTTTTGGGTGAGAAAATTTGCTACAAAAACTGTTTTAGTTGTTATACTTATGATAAACTTCTTCAATTTTGTTTAAAAATCATTAGGTTTAATAATCCTGCAAGTGGATATTAATTATTTTCACTGGAAACAAGATGGCGTTAATTGAAATTTTAAACTTTTATGAAAAAGTGTTTTTGGGTGAGAAAGTTTGCTACAAAAACTGTATTAGTTGTTCCACTTATGATAAACTTCTTACGTTTTATTAGAAAATCTTTGGTTTAATAATCCTGCAAGTGGATATTAATTATCTTCACTGCAAACAAGATGGCGTTGATTGAAACTTTAAACTTTCATGAAATGGGAAAATTTGCTACAAAAGCTATATTAGTTGGTGTACTTATGATTAACTTCTTAAGTTTTGTTAGAAAATCCTTAGGTTTAATAATCCTGCAAATAGACATTAATTATATTCACTGGAAACAATATGGCGTTGATTAAAGTTTTAAACTTTTATGAAAAAGTGTTTTTGGGTGAGAAAATTGCTACAAAAACTGTATTATTTGTTGTACTTATGATAAACTTCTTAAATTTTGTTAGAAAATCTTTAGGTTTATTAATCCTGCAAGTGGATATTAATTATCTTCACTAGAAACAAGAAGGCGTTGATTACAACTTTAAACTTTTATGAAAAAGTGTTTTTGGGTGAGATAATTTGCTACAAAAACTTTATTGGTTGTTGTATTTATAATAAACTTCTTAAGTTTTGTTGAAAAATCCTCAGGTTTAATAATCCTTCAAGTGGATATTAATTTTCGTTACTACAAGCAAGATGGTGTTGATTGAAACTTTAAACTTTCATGAAAAAGTGTTTTTGGGTGAGAAAATTGCTACAAAAATTGCATTATTTGTTGTAGTTATGATAAATTTTTTAAGTTTGTTAGAAAATCTTTTGTTTTAATAATCCTGCAAGTGGATATCAATTATCTTCACTGGAAATAAGATGCCGTTGATTAAAACTTTAAACTTTCATGAAAAATTGTTTTTGGGTGAGAAAATTTGCTACAAAAGCTGTATTAGTTGTTGTACATATGATAAACTTCTTGAATATTGTTAGAAAATGTTTAGGTTTACCAATCCTGCAAGTGGATATTAATTATCTTCACTCGAAACAAAATGGCGTTGATTAAAACTTTAAAATTTCATGAAAAAGTGTTTTTGGGTGAGAAAATTTGCTACAAAAACTGTATTAGTTGTTGTACTTATGATGAACTTCTTAAGTTTGTTGGAAAATCTTTAGGTTTAATAATCCTGCAAGTGAATATTAATTATCTTCACTGGAGACAAGATGGCGTTGATTAAAACTTTAAACTTTCATAAAAAAGTGTTTTTGGATGAGAATATTTGTTACAAAAACTGTATAAGTTGTACTTATGATAATCTTCTTAAATTTTGTTGGAAAATCTTTAGGTTTAATAATCCTTCAAGTGGATATTAATTATCTTCACTGGAAACAAAATGGTGTTGATTAAAACTTGAAACTTTTATGAAAAAGTGTTTTTGGGTGAAAAAAATTGCTACAAAAACTGTATTAGTTGTTGTACTTATAATAAACTTATTAAGTTTTGTTGGAAAATGTTTAGGTTTAATAATCCTGCAAGTGGATATTAATTACCTTCACTAGAAACAAGATGGCGTTGATTAAATCTTCAAACTTTCATGAAAAATTGTTTTTGGGTGAAAAAATTTGCTAAAAAATCTGTATTAGTTGTTGTACTTATGAAAAACTTTCTAAGTTTTGTTGGAAAATCTTTAGTTTTAATAATCCTGCAAGTGGATATTATTTATCTTCACTGGAAACAAGATGGCGTTGATTAAAATTTTAAACTTTCATGAAAAAGTGTTTTTGGGTGAGAAAGTTTGCTACAAAAACTGTATTAGTTGTTATACTTATGATAAACTTCTTCAATTTTGTTTAAAAATCATTAGGTTTAATAATCCTGCAAGTGGATATTAATTATCTTCACTGGAAACAAGATGGCGTTGATTAAAACTTCAAACTTTCATGAAATTGTGTTTTTGGATGAAAAAATTGGCTACAAAAACTATATTGGTTGTATTTATAATCAACTTCTTAAGTTATGTTAGAAAATCTTTAGGTTTAATAATCCTGCAAGTGGATATAAATTATCTTCAGTGGAAACAAAATGGCGTTGATTAAAGCTTTAAACTTTTATGAAAAAGTGTTTTTAGGTGAGAAAATTTGCTACAAAAATTGTATTAGTTGTTGAATTCATGGTAAACTTTTTAGGTTTTGTTAGAAAATCTTTAGGTTTAATAATTCTGCAAGTGGATATTAATTATCTTCACTGGAAACAAGATGGCATTGATTAAAACTTCAAACTTTCATGAAAAAGTTTTTGGGTAAGAAAGTTTGCTACAAAAACTGTATTAGTTGTTATACTTATGATAAACTTCTTAAATTTTATTAAAAAATATTTAGGTTTAATAATTTTGCAAGTGGATATTAATTATTTTTACTGTAAACAAGATGGCGTTAATTAATACTTAAAACTTTCATGAAAAAGTGTTTTTGGTTGAGGAAAATTGCTATAAAAACTGTATTAGTTGTTGTATTTATGATAAACTTTTTAAGTTTTGTTGGAAAATCTTTAGGTTTAATAATCCTGCAAGTGGATATTAATTATCGTCACTGGAAACAAGATGGCGTTGATTGAAACTTTAAACTTTCATAAAAAAGTGTTTTTGGATGAGAATATTTGCTAAAATTGAAAATTTTAAATAAATATTGTGCATATTTTTCCATTCCTAAATTTATAAATGGATTGTAACATTTTCATCTGGCATTTATCATGAATTATTATTTGTCATCTATCATCTGTCAATTAGCATATAAATAAATAAATCTTTATTGTCCAACAGGAAACTAGTCCTAATTACAAGACAAATGTACAATAAACAAATACAAATATAAGATAAAGAAAATATGAAAAACTGTAATATAATAGCCGCACTACAATAATTATAGTTCTCGAATACATTGATCCAAAGTAGTTAAAATTGTAATTAAGTTATCGCAAAATATATCGCAGGATTCAGATATTTTATTAAAACATGTTGACATAATTCTGATAGGTGATTTCCGACGAATATCGATTCTATTAGCTACCACATTAAACGTTGGCGATCGTCGACTATAAAAAGATGGAATATGCAGCCTAATTGTATTTAACATGTCAGGTGAGTCAATAGAATTGTGCAGAAGTTTGTAAAGGAAGGAAATGCACATATGTCATCTATCAACTGTCGCCCATTAGTTGTTAATTTTAATCGTGCTTGTCTTGAAATCATATAAATTTCTTTATTTTATTTATTTACATTTCATTTATTTAATTGTATTATTTTACTTGAAGTTTTCTTCTTCTGTCTGATTTCATTTTTTTTTTCTTTAGCACATTCAATGATCATCCTCAGTAAGATTATCTACCATTTACCATCTATTATCTTCTATCTCTCATCAATTATATTATAAAATACAGTATCGATATCTTCTGTTAAGTAATCTGGAATCTATCATTTGTCAACTGCCATCTGTCACCTGTCATCTAACAAAAGTTATCTGTCATCTGTCATCTGTCATCTGTCAACTATCACCGTTTAGTTCACTTAATTAAAAACACAGTTATATTCCTTTCTTCACTTTTTATTTTTTCGAAATATACATTTCGTTGTGAAAAAGTAAAAAGTGAAGAAAGGAATATAACTGTGTTTTTAATTAACACTTTACTGATATTTAACTTCACATACTCAAATAACTAGATCACCGTTTAGTTATTGTTTCTAATCTTGTCTTCTGTAATTTTAATTGAAATATATAAAAATATGTTTCATAAAATTCAAATCCAAAGTGCATAATTGAATCTGAATTTAAAAAAAAAGAATCGATTGTAATGAGGTAATGCTTTAGCCCCTATTTAATTTAATCTCTGACAACTGAAAGCTTTAATATATAATTTATCATTTGTCATCAATCATCTGTCAACTGTCTTTAGTTTTCTAGCATATTTTTACTTGTATTATCAATTTAGAGGTTTGAAATATATATATATATATATATATATATATATATATATATATATATATATATATATATATATATAGTCTCTATAGTTATATAAATTTAATTGAAAAGTAATTCAAAATAAATAAACAATTAACTTTGTTGGTATCACTTTTGAAAGCCTCCACAGTTACTTATTTAAAAGTAATCTTGAAATGTTACCATTATCTATCAACTGCCGTCTGTGATTTGCAAATGTTTCATCTGTCATTTTTTATCTATTTGTTATCTGTCATCTGTAATTTTTCATTGATCATCTGTCATCCACCGTCTGTCATCTGTTATCTATCAACAATCATCTTTTATTTTTTCATCTGCCATCTGTCATCTTTCATTCTGTCCTCTGTCCTCTGTCCTCTGTCCTCTGTCCTCTGTCCTCTGTCCTCTGTCCTCTGTCCTCTGTCCTCTGTCCTCTGTCCTCTGTCCTCTGTCCTCTGTCCTCTGTCCTCTGTCCTCTGTCCTCTGTCCTCTGTCCTCTGTCCTCTGTCCTCTGTCCTCTGTCCTCTGTCCTCTGTCCTCTGTCCTCTGTCCTCTGTCCTCTGTCCTCTGTCCTCTGTCCTCTGTCCTCTGTCCTCTGTCCTCTGTCCTCTGTCCTCTGTCCTCTGTCCTCTGTCCTCTGTCCTCTGTCCTCTGTCCTCTGTCCTCTGTCCTCTGTCCTCTGTCCTCTGTCCTCTGTCCTCTGTCCTCTGTCCTCTGTCCTCTGTCCTCTGTCCTCTGTCCTCTGTCCTCTGTCCTCTGTCCTCTGTCCTCTGTCCTCTGTCCTCTGTCCTCTGTCCTCTGTCCTCTGTCCTCTGTCCTCTGTCCTCTGTCCTCTGTCCTCTGTCCTCTGTCCTCTGTCCTCTGTCCTCTGTCCTCTGTCCTCTGTCCTCTGTCCTCTGTCCTCTGTCCTCTGTCCTCTGTCCTCTGTCCTCTGTCCTCTGTCCTCTGTCCTCTGTCCTCTGTCCTCTGTCCTCTGTCCTCTGTCCTCTGTCCTCTGTCCTCTGTCCTCTGTCCTCTGTCCTCTGTCCTCTGTCCTCTGTCCTCTGTCCTCTGTCCTCTGTCCTCTGTCCTCTGTCCTCTGTCCTCTGTCCTCTGTCCTCTGTCCTCTGTCCTCTGTCCTCTGTCCTCTGTCCTCTGTCCTCTGTCCTCTGTCCTCTGTCCTCTGTCCTCTGTCCTCTGTCCTCTGTCCTCTGTCCTCTGTCCTCTGTCCTCTGTCCTCTGTCCTCTGTCCTCTGTCCTCTGTCCTCTGTCCTCTGTCCTCTGTCCTCTGTCCTCTGTCCTCTGTCCTCTGTCCTCTGTCCTCTGTCCTCTGTCCTCTGTCCTCTGTCCTCTGTCCTCTGTCCTCTGTCCTCTGTCCTCTGTCCTCTGTCCTCTGTCCTCTGTCCTCTGTCCTCTGTCCTCTGTCCTCTGTCCTCTGTCCTCTGTCCTCTGTCCTCTGTCCTCTGTCCTCTGTCCTCTGTCCTCTGTCCTCTGTCCTCTGTCCTCTGTCCTCTGTCCTCTGTCCTCTGTCCTCTGTCCTCTGTCCTCTGTCCTCTGTCCTCTGTCCTCTGTCCTCTGTCCTCTGTCCTCTGTCCTCTGTCCTCTGTCCTCTGTCCTCTGTCCTCTGTCCTCTGTCCTCTGTCCTCTGTCCTCTGTCCTCTGTCCTCTGTCCTCTGTCCTCTGTCCTCTGTCCTCTGTCCTCTGTCCTCTGTCCTCTGTCCTCTGTCCTCTGTCCTCTGTCCTCTGTCCTCTGTCCTCTGTCCTCTGTCCTCTGTCCTCTGTCCTCTGTCCTCTGTCCTCTGTCCTCTGTCCTCTGTCCTCTGTCCTCTGTCCTCTGTCCTCTGTCCTCTGTCCTCTGTCCTCTGTCCTCTGTCCTCTGTCCTCTGTCCTCTGTCCTCTGTCCTCTGTCCTCTGTCCTCTGTCTTCTGTCCTCTGTCCTCTGTCCTCTGTCATCGGTCCTCTGTCCTCTGTCCTCTGTCCTCTGTTCTCTGTCTATCATCTGTCTATCATCTGTCTATCATCTGTCATCTGTCTATCATCTGTCTATCATCTGTCTATCATCTGTCTATCATCTGTCTATCATCTGTCTATTATCTGTCTATCATCTGTCCTCTATTAACTGTCATATGTTATCTATCAACTGTATTGTTTTCGTGATTTTTTTGAAAAATTTTTTTTTGCGGAAATATCCGTTTTGGGGTCTCCTGAGCCCAAAACACTAATTTCTGGAAAATAATTTTTCTGTCTCGGTGTGTGTGTGTCTGTCTGTCGGTGGGTGCTGTATCTCAAAAAAGAATTATCTGTTTGAGATGAAACTTCAAAATTAAGATTTTGCCGTTAAAAACAGGAACTGAAAAGTTTTTGGTGAACATTTGAAAACCGGAAGTGGATGTTTACTCGAAGCCGTTTTTTGTTTTCTCCGGTATTCTTTTTAAATATGAAAAATATTACAAAACTTTTCAAACAAAAGTTAAAGGGAATGAGAAACTGAACAAGTTTTATTAAAACATATTTTTCATAAAAGTCTTAACTTTCGAGAAAAAACAAAATAAAATTAAAAATTTTGACATTTCTTGAAAATTACTAATAAGCTATTGCAGTTACGTAAAACTTGTATAACAAATAATTGTAGAGAATTTAAAACTGAACAAATTATTAAGAATAAACTTTTTCCATAAACCTCATATTTTCGGGTAAAATATAGGGAAAGTACTATTATGTCCACATCACCATTTTACTTATTGTTTTTAATTGTCTGCTGTATTTTTAATCCAAATATTTATATTTATAAAGAAGTTTTTAAAAAAAGGACAGTCATCATATGAACGATATGAAGCGCTTATACATATAACAATTTCAAATTTTCTGTTGATACATTTTACTGTAAAGTAACACAATTTGTAAAATCATTTATAGCTTTACTTTAAATCAAAGGATGTTAATTTTTACTTTTATTATATTTTTAAACGTAAGTATTGTTAAGATAACTTTTTTTTTATTATTACGAGTATCTGTCGTCTGTCATCTGTAATATGCCATCTGCCATCTGTCATAGGTCATCTATATATTCATAGCAAAATACTTGGTAATCTTGGTACCAAAATATCATGTCTTAAAATTAGGCTATTAAACTTTTGTTAGACTTGCAATAATGTATTGTATCGTATATTTGATGTCCTTAATAATTCGTCACGTATTCAATTTTGCTTCAAATAAAAACTACCAAACCTTAATTATCCCTCTGGCAATATTTGTCTTCGTATGAAAAAAAAAACTGATACAATATTTCCCAATTAATTAAAATATGGAAATTACCACACCGAAACTCAAGCGTTTTCGAAACGGTATGCCATTTCTTGGCGGGCGCGATTCTGGTTTGTTTCCCAATTTTATCCGTTTCATAGAGTGATTAGGTAATTTCATTTGTGCAACACTCATGTTCCATTATATCACACTGCCTGGTTTTATCGTTCTGTTTAATGTTTGACTCACGACCGTCAGTCATCAATCGTCCATCATCGTCATTCGTAATATTCTCTGAAATCGCGCTGGAATTAATCATGTTTATTAACTGATATAATACTGGAATATGAAATTCTAAAAATTGTTGACAACATTTATTACAAAAACCTTAAATATTATGATAAAGTATCGTGTTTATAATTTAACGACTCAATTTTTTTAACATTTATTTTTTACGTATTGTTTTCCTGTCAACAAAAGGTGCGGACCGGTTTCGATCTACTTTGGATCTCATCAGCAATGTAGATGATTGAAGTTATTTATATAATAAGAGAGCTTTTGCTTTAAATAGAGATTTTTTTATCAATGTTGTTTTTTAGTAGCGTGTTGTATACAATAATAGGAAGGAAAAAAGCGTAAAAATGTTCAGTAGCTTTAATCTCACTGCCTACCAGAAACAAGTGTTAGAATGGAAGATCATGCATGAATTCTCCCAGCTTCATCCATCCAAAATAGAGGTAGCTTAAAAATAAATTGATAATTTGAAATGTAATTGAGCGGAAAACCTCTTTAACTTAAGAAGCCATAGTGTGGTGAAACAATTGTTGCAATAGAAGCTTTTCAATAAAATTATAAAAATGTCTTAACTTTATTTCATATACTTGTTTCTCATTAATCTAAATCTGTCTTAACTTAAGTCAAAAAAGTGAACAATAACCTCAGTTTGCAATAAATATATATAGAATAGAATACTTGAAGAATCAAATTAAACCAGAGCCTTTCACTTCCTACTTGAGGAATCAATCAACTCCTTTCCTAAACAGCGTGATTCATTTAACTTAAAATAAATAAATATTGGTGCCGTGAAGATGATTTGTATTTCTCCGAGGACTAAAAAAACAAATACATGTAGTAATCTTAATTGCCCATCATTTACAAAATTTCCTAATTGTTTATAATTACAAACACGTGAAAAATACTTTAAATTTTTAACCGCAAATGAACTCCGAATTGCGCAACACGGTTAGCTCGTTTAATTGCATAATGCAACGATTGATCGACAATCGAGATTTTTTCTTTCCTTCTCCGCAGACCTCAATTTCACCGGAGAGAGCGTTTCTCCCACATTGTAATGAGAGAAATTTGCAAAGACCACGTCTCCTCTTCCGGGAGAAGATGCTTAAGATTGCATCGACTTATTACACCCAGAGTAATGCGGAATTGATGCATTTATTAATTACTACATCACATCATTACTTTATTTATTTTAACACAATTATTGAAATAAAATAAAATTGTTGAAGGTATCATCATCCAATTTTGTAACTGATCTTAAGTAATCCATGTATGCAACTCGGTTTCGAAAATAAAATATTTACAAGACCAACACGGCTGACCTTTATGTGTGGCAATTAAATCGCCATATGAAGATCTGATGCAAAATTCATGGCCGTTTCGAAATTGGGCCGACCAGTTTTTTTTTTTATATATATAAATTTAATCCATTCTCATTCTGGGTCCAATAATCCTCGATACGTAATTAAGTCATTGCACCCCGAGGGTGTTACCCAATTAGTTTCTGTGACCTAGTGGTCAAATCCTGTTTAGGTTAAGGATATAAGGAAGTAATAGCGGGTGATTCATTTTAATTTATCGATTGGAATATCTTGAAAATGAGAAAATTTTTTAGAAATTGGTTCATATTTGAAATCTTATCAAACTTTTGATTCACGAAGATTTTCCTATGTTCTTAGAGTGTCTTCAAAATCATCAGAAATTAATAAAAGGGTGTGAGAGTAGGTCTTAAATAAAGTTGTACCAAAATGTAAAAATTGATAAGTAGCAAGTTGATGTTTATCGTAAGTACAACAACTAATGCAGTTTTTGTAGCAATTTTTCTCGCCCAAAAACACCTTTCCATAAAAGTTTGAAGTTTTAATCAACGCCATCTTGTTCCAGTGAAGATAATTAATATCCACTCTCAGGATTATTAACCCTAAAGATTTTCTAACAAAACTTAAGAAGTTTATCATAAGTACAATAACTAATACAGTTTTTGTAGAAAATATTCTAACTCAAAAATATTTTTTCATGAAAATTTAAAAGCTTCAGGCAACGCCATCTTGTTTCCAGTGACAATAATTAGATAATTAATATCCACTTACAGGGTTATTAAAATTAGAGATTTTCTAATAAAATTTCTTAACAGAAAAATAAGTAAATTATTTACAGGAAAAAAATATAAAAAAATAATAAACATGAGACACGAATTCAAAGTCTTTAAAATTCCATTTTTTTCACTATTTTTATTTTAATACCAAATGCACATTTCAAACACTAATAATATTTATTACAAAACTGACATAAAATATAAATACAAAAGTCAAAAATGTAAAGTTAGTCGACTTAATTATTATGTTAAAAAATAAAATTCATTGTGTCTTCGCGATTCGTATACATGAAATATTTCGTTCTTGACAGATGACAGATAACATGACAGACGACAGATGACAGATGACAGATGACAGATGACAGATGACAGACGACAGATGATAGACGACAGATGACAGATGACAGACGACAGATGACAGATGACAGATGAAAGATAACAGATGACAGATGACAGATGACAGATGGCAAATGCCGGATGACAGATGACGGATTTATTATTTTCATGGGTAATTTTGAATAATCTCCTAAAGAGTAAATGATTGAATGAGTTATATGATCGCCTCATATCGTTTATATGATGACAGATGACAGAAGACAGGTGATAGATGCCAGATAAAAAATTATTGAATGACAGATAAAAAATAACAGACTTGCAAATCACAGATGTTAGTTGATAGATTATGCTGACATTTTAAGATCGCCAGTCAATTTTAATCCGTTAAATTCAGAATACAGATAAAAATGCTCTAAAAAAAATAAGTACAGTTGACAGACGATAGATGGCAGATGAAAATTTACGGCAGATGATAGTTGAGGGATAAATCATAACCTCGTTACAATTGACTGTCTTTTTTTAAGAATTTATTTATAAATATACAGTTTAGATTGCAATTTTTTGGAGCATATTTTTACATATTTGGATTAAAAATCCATCAGACAAGTTTAACTACCATAAGTAAAATATGACAGTTAATAGAAGACAGATGACAGACGATAGTTCTTGGAAGACAGATAAAAGATTACGGATGCCAGATTACAGATGGCCAATGAGAAATGACAGATGACATATGACAGATAAAAAATGACAGATTGCAGGTAACACATAAAAATAACAAATGGCAAATCACAAATGATAGTTGATAGGTAATGCTGACATTTCAAGATGGTCAGTTACTTTTAAATTGAACTTGAATCTAGCAATAATACGCTAGAAGACATCTGATACATTATAGATGACAGATGAAAATTAAAAACAGATAACAGTTGACGTATGAAAAATAAAAAATTATGTATTGAAACCATACATTTATCTTTATTAATTTATAAATATGCAATTCAGATTGGAATTTTTATGGAACATATTTTTACATATTTGGATTAAAAATGCAGCAGACAAGTTTTAAAACAATAAGTACAATATGACAGTTGATAGATAACAGATGACAGTTAATAGAGGACATATGACAAATGATAATTGACAGATGTCAGATAGCAGATGATAGGTGACAGATGACCAATGAAAAATGACAGATAATAGATAACAGACAAAAATGACAGATGAAAAATGAAAGATTTGCAAATCACAGATGACAGTTGATAGATAATTTTAACATTTCAATATGGTCAGTTACTTTTAAATTAAATTTGTATAACAATAGAGACTATAGTTATATTTTATAAACCTCTAAATTGAGAATAAAAATAAAAATACGCTAGAAGACTAAAGACAGTCGAGAGATGATAGATGACAGATGAAACTTAATGACAGATGAGAGTTGACATATGACAAATGATAAATTATATATTAAACCTCTCAGTTATCAGACATAAAATTAGATAGATCATAACCTCGTTACAATCGATTAGTTTTTTTTAAGAATTTAGATATAAATATGCACTTTGGATTTGAATTTTGTGGAATTTTTTATATATTTGGATTAAAATTACAGAAGACAAGATTAGAAACAATAACTAAAAGGTCATCTGACATCTATCATTTATCAACTGTGATCTGTTACCCGTCATCTATCAACCGTTATCTATCATCTGTCATCTATTAACTGTCAGACTACTTAACAGATGACAGTTAACAGATGACAAATGATAGATAACCGTTGATAGATGATGGGTGACAGATCACAGTTGATAAATGACAGATGATAGATGTCAGACTACTTAACAGAAGATAGGCATTGTATTTACTATATATATATATCAGAAATTTTACATTTTAAACCATTTGAAATATTAAATAAATAGGAAGGGATGACAGATGATAGATGGTAGATGGTAGATGGTAGATGGTAGATAGTAGATGGTAGATGGTAGATGGTAGATGGTAGATGGTAGATGGTAGATGGTAGATGGTAGATGGTAGATGGTAGATGGTAGATGGTAGATGGTAGATGGTAGATGGTAGATGGTAGATGGTAGATGGTAGATGGTAGATGGTAGATGGTAGATGGTAGATGGTAGATGGTAGATGGTAGATGGTAGATGGTAGATGGTAGATGGTAGATGGTAGATGGTAGATGGTAGATGGTAGATGGTGGATGGTGGATGGTAGATGGTAGATGGTAGATGGTAGATGGTAGATGGTAGATGGTAGATGGTAGATGGTAGATGGTAGATGGTAGATGGTAGATGGTAGATGGTAGATGGTAGATGGTAGATGGTAGATGGTAGATGGTAGATGGTAGATGAATAACAGATTACAGATTACAGATTACAGATTACAGATTACAGATTACAGATTACAGATTACAGATTACAGATTACAGATGATAATATACATTAATTGAAAGATGAAATCAACTATAAACTACTGTACATTTAGTAAACAAAATGTATATAATATTTTTTCAACCTTACAAATTGTTTCCTAAGTATGATTATGTGATGAGATATCACATCTTACCCGACAGTTGACAGTTAACATTTTACATTACAAATTAAAACTGATACGTGGCAGATGATAGACGACAGATAACAGATGACAGATCACAAATGAAATATGATAGATAGTTATTAACAAATAATAGATTACAAATGGATGATAATAGATGACAGATGTCAGTAAATAAAACACCAGAAAATTTAAAAAGTAAACTTTCTACGAAGAAAAATGTCAAATGTAATCATCAACGATTACAGATCAAATAAGCAAAAGAAGCTACGCAGGTATCAAATGACAGATAACAGATGCCAGTTGGTAGATGAAATGACAGATAACAGAGGCCAGTTGGCAGATGACAAATGACTAATTGACACTCAAAATTTTAAATATATAAGGAGAAATTATTATAATTTATTGTATATTTAGTAGTTCAAATATGTTAAATATTTCTAATACAACGTCATATATGTCATATAACAGAAAAATAATTAATGTAAAACAGGTGGAAGAAAATAGATGACAGTTTTCACTTGACACATGTCATGTGACAAATGGTAGATAACAGGTGGCAGATAAATGATGACAGATGTGACTAATGACTAACAGATGGAAAATAGCAAAAGGCAAATAATAAATCGTTAACAGATGATTATAAAAGAAAATAATAGACGACAGATGGGAGAAAAATTCACTTCTATATAAAGAATCAGATAATAATAATAATTATTAAACTGACTATGTGACATAAGAGAATGATGGATGAAAGATTACAGATGATAGATGAAACTAAAAAATAGAAGAAAAAAGATGACAGATGAAAAATGGCTGATAACATATAATAGATGAGAGATAGAAGAAGATAGATGGTAGATGAATGGCATTAGATTACAGATGTCATAGAGATGACAGATGATAGTTAAAAAATAAGAAATACAAGAAAACAGATGACATATAGAAAATGGCTGATGACATATAATAGACGAGAGATAGAAGATGATAGATCGCAGATGATACACGCCAGAAATTGATGGAAAATATTCATAATTGAGGATTATCATTAAAAGTGCTAAAGAAAAAAAAAATGAAATCAGCCAAAAGAAGAAAAACTAAAGTAAAATAAGACAATTAAATCATTTTAAACTATACAAATGAAAAAATATATATTTAAAATTTATATGATATTAAGGCACGATTAAAATCAATAACTAAAGGGCGCCAGTTAACAGATGACAGTTGACAGATAACAGTTTATAGATGACAGATGAGGAATGACAGATGACAAATGACAGATTTATTATTTTCATGGGTCATTTTGAATAATTTCTTAAAGAGTAAATAATTGATGATGAGTTAACAAATTTTAAGTAATAAATGATAGATAGCTGATTACAAATTATAGATATTTTATTGAAAGGGTAATAACTGGTGACAGGTATTAGATGGTAGATTTACGACGACACATGACAGTCTACTGGTAATAGAAAATATATCTTGCATTTAGTATTTTATATATAAAATTATTTTGAACGTAAATGAACATGATATAGATTAAAAATAACAGATGAACGATGGGATAATAGATAATATACGATAGAGGTCATATAACCGTCGATAGGCAACTGGTAACAGAATGTAGATATTATATTTATTATTTTCATCAGCCACTTTATACTATAAATTCTTTTAAGTAGTAAATAATACACGAAAAATAATAGATGACAAATGGTAGATGATTAATTACAAATTATAGTAAGTTATAAACTTATTTAACGGTTAATACAGATGATAAATTACAAATGACAGATGAAAATCGGTTCGTCGACCATTTTAGATACATATAAACAAATAATAGATTACAGATAGCAGATGATAGTTGACACAGGTCAGATGTCAGACTTAATAGTAGATACATATTGTATTTACTATTTTCATCAGTTTATTTTATATTTTAAAATATTTCAAATAGTAAATAAACATCAGAACATTACAAATGACAGAGGGCAAATAACAAATGACAGATGACAGATTGTAGATGACAGATGACAGATGACAGATGACAGATGACAGATAATAATTCATGATAAATGACAGATGAAAATCTTAACATAAATCCATTATAAATTTAAGAGGTGAAAATATGTACAATATTTATTTAAAACGTTCTTATACTGAAATATTTTCCATCAAATATTATGCGTAGGTTTAACTGATTGAAAGGTGGGATAGTGGCCATCCACCCACCCTACATATACAATTTTACACATTCTTCACCTAAAATGTTGTAGTTTCTTGAAAACAACAGTAGTGTCAGTAAAAAAAACCTAAAAAAACAGTGTTGTAGTTTAAATGTATGTAAATATGTAGGGTGGGTGGGTGTCTACTATTCCACCAGTCAATTAGGATAACATACTCTAAAATATACATGAAAAACATTGTCTATATAAAAATATTTACATAATAAATCAGTTTACATTAAGATATTCATATTATCAAATATTATAAAGTCAACATTGTGCGTAGGTTTAAATTATTGGATGGTGGGATAGTAGCCACCCACCCACCCTACATATACAAATAAATTTAAGCTACAAAACTGGTTGCCATATTTTTAATAACACCATCCAAAAACCGCCGTTATTTTATAAAAAAAAAACCAAAGCAATAAGAATGAAATTATTAAATGTTTATGTAGGATGGGTGGGTGGCTTATAATCCACCCTCCAATAATTTGAACTTAAGTACAATGTTGACATTAAACTATTTGATAATAAGAATAAAACTAAACTGATTTATTATGTAAATATGTTTATATAGACAAGGTTTTTCATGTAACTTATGGAGTATGTTATCCTAACCTCCTATTAGTAAAACCTACTCACAATTTTTACTTTAAATTTTTATAACTAAACGTCTTAAAATGATTTATTGTGTGGATATTATTGCATACACAATGTTTTACCTTGGAATCAGAGATTATGCAGTATTAATTGTAGGATGGGTTGTAGTCACCCACCCACACTTCATATATACCTAAGATTTAAGCTTAAACACAGTTTTTTAAGTTTTCTTTTGTGAACAAATCATCGCTCACTCTGATGTTATTTGCAGGAAACTAAAACAGTGATGGTGGAGAAAGTATCTGTGTATATGTAGGGTGGGTGGGTGGCCACTATCCCACCCTACAATTAGTAGAACCTATTCACAATATTTGCTTTAAATTTTTAATATTGAGAAATTTTAAAATGATTTATTACGTGAATATTTTTGAATGTCTTACCTCGTAATCACAGATTGAGTTGTAATAACTGGTGGATGGTATAATGAACACCCACCCACCCTACATATATTCCTAGATTTCAGGTAACGCATTATCTCTATACTTTTTTAATAACTCACCACTCAAACTGCTATGGTTTTTAAGAAAATTAAACAGTATCTTTAGATTAAATTTATGTATATATGTAGGGTGGGTGTGTTGCCACTATTCCACCCTTCATTTACTACTATACGATTTTTATTTAAAAAAATAATGTCTATAAAAATATTTATGTAATTAAACAATTTAAAAGTTTTATTATTAAATATTTTTAAGTTAATATTATTAGTGGATTTAAATAATTGGAGGGTGGAATAGTGGCCACCCACCCACCCTACATATATGCATAAACATAATCTATAGTCACTGTTTTAGTTTCCTAAAAACCATAGCAATGCGAGTGGATGAGTTATCAAAAAAATCTCAAAACACTATTTTGATTAAAATTTATGTAAATATGTAGGGTGGGTGGGTGGCCACTATCCCACCCTCCAATTATTATAATATACTCCATGAATTATATGAAAAACATTGTCTATACACAGATATTTTGTAATAAATTGATTTAAAATGTTATAATAATAATAATAATAATCACTTTTTTGTGTTAATAGACAAAAAAACATAAACTCGTCCAAAATAATAATAATAATCATATATTATAAATAAATATTTTGTTACTGTTTGGAGGGTAGGATAGTTGACACCCTTTCAATACTTTCTGATTATTTTAATCTAATCGACAATTTTAATGAGAAACATTGAATACAGAAATATATTTACGTATAAACATATAATTTATACATAAATATTTTAAAGTAATATTCCGCGTAGATTTTATATGTTGAAGGATGGGAGTGTGGCCACCCACCCTACATATACAAATATATTTTCTCCAAATCCACTGTTTTAGTCTCCTGGTAATAATTTCAGAATGAGTGATGATTTGTCAAAAAAAAAATTACACTGGATTTAAATTCTTCAATAATGTTCACAATATAATTGTTATATTTTTCCAAAAAACAAAAGCAGTTATAGTAGTTTAAATATTTAGGCATATGTAGGGTGGGTAAGTGTCCACTATTCAACCCTCTAATCACAAACACATCAACGAGAGATTTACTGAAATAATCACTTAATTTAAGAAGCCTTGTAATATTATTGCTTAAATATTATCTTTAGTACGTTATCTTATTGAGAAATTGGTGCCAATCAGAAAAGAAATCATGTGTGGGATAGTGGCCACCCACCCACTCTACATATATATTAAAACCTAAACTGAAACTTTGGATTTAAATGCTTTGTTACATTCGTAAATAAATTGTAATTATTTTTAGGAAACAAAAGCAGTAATAGTAGTTGAAGTTTTTAAGGATATTTAGGGTGGGTGGGTGTACACTATTCCACCCTCCAATGACAAGAGATTTACGGTAATAATCCCTAATTGTAAGAAGTCTTATCATTTATTTATTGTCTAAATATTTCCTTTAAAATAATTTCCTAATGAGAAATTGATGCTGATAATAAAGGAGGAAAGGAATGGAAGGTGGAATAGTGACCACCCACCCACCCTACATATCCTCAAGTACTTCAACCGCTATCACTGCTTTTGTTTCTTAAAAATCATAATTATTTATTTACGAATGTATCAAAGCATTTTAATCCAAAGTTTCAGTTTCGGTATTACTTTGTATGTAGAGTGGGTGGGTGTCCACTATCACACCCTTCATTTCTTTTATTATTAGCATCAATTTTAAAACAGAAAATTGAAGGAAATATTTAGGGAACACTTAAATGATAAGGCTTGCTACAATTGGGTATTATTTCAGCAAATCTCGGGTAGATGTGTTTGTGATTGTAGGATGGGATAGTGGCCACCCACCCAAGTTCTAAAAATTCATGAACTATCAAAAAATTTAATAAAAGTTACTGGAAAATTTCTAAAAATCCAGAACGTAAGTTAAGGAAAATTCTGGAAAGATGGCATGAAAGTAACTAAAAAGTTCTAGAAATCTACAAAGATTATTAAGAAAAATTCAAGAACTCTCTAGAATAATTCTTTAAAAATGTGATGAAAGTGGCTGAAAAATTCTAGAAGTCTACAAAAAAATATTCTCTAAAAATGTGTTGAAAGTGGCCAAAAAATTCTAGAAATCTACAAAAAAAACCTAAAGAAAGTTTTTTAATTCTAAGAAACTTCTTGAAGGATGGAATGCAAGATACTGGAAAGTTCTAGAAATCTACAAAAAATATTGAGAAAAATTCAAGGGTACCATAGAAAAATTCTTCAAAAGTGTGATGAAGGCTTCGAAGAAATCTACAAAAAAAATTGTAGAGGTAGAAGAAAATTCTTTAAAAATAAAATGAAAGTTACTGGAAAGTTCTAGAAATCTATAAAAAAAAAACAACTGAAGGAACACTTCTTAATAAAATGAAGAAACTTTCTAAAAAATTCTAGAAATCTACAAAAATCAATAATCTTTTTAGAAAAGTTCTACAAAAATGTGATGAAAGTTGCTGAAAAGTTCTTGAAATCTACAAAAAAATATTGAGGTAAATTCTAGAGGCCCGTAAGAAAATTCTTGAAAAATTAAATGAAAAAAAAAAGTTCTACAAACCAACAAAAATAACTGCAAAAAATTCAAGCAGTCTCTAAGAAAATTCCTGAAAAACTGAATTAAACTTTCTGTAAAATTCTAGATATCTATAAAAAAAAAAATAGGAAAATTCTTGAAGTGATAAAATTTAATAAAAGTTACTAAAAATATTTAAAATCTATAAAAAAAAATAGGTAAAATGCTCGAGGCACATAAAGAAATTAAAAAAAATGGAATGATGATAATAATAATAATAATATTTATTTGTGATCATACAATAAAGTTTATACAAGTCAATGAAAGATACTCGAAAGTTGAACAAAAAAAACTAAAGAAAATTCTAGAACTCTCTAAGAAAATATCTGAAATATTGAAATAAACTTTCTAGAAATTACAAAATTAATAATAATAACTTTATTGGCGGGATTCATCCTACGTACATTAGAGAAATAAAAAATGAATCAACATTGAGAGAAATAAATATATAAAAATAAAATAACAAACTCATCTACATTACTTAACAATTCAAGAACGCTTTAGAAAATTTCTTCAAAAGTGTAATGAAAGTGGCTGAGTAGTTTTAGAAATTTACAAAAATATTGATTAAAATTCTTGAAAATGGAATTAAAAAAGAGTCCTATAAACCTACAAAAAAAACTGAAGATAATTCTAGCAGTCTCTAATAAAATTTCTGAAAAACTGAATAAAACTTTCTGAAAAATTCTAGAAATCTACAAAAAAAAAAATTGGAAAATTCTTGGACTCATAAAATGTAATAAAAGTCCCAAAAAAATATTGAAAATTGTAGAGGGAAATGAGGAAATTCTTTAAAAAATGGTATGAAAGTTGGAAACATCTAGAAATCTATAAAAAATTGAAGAAAATTTTAGTACTCTCTAGGAAAATTCCAAAAAACTGATTGACACTTTTAAAAAAAAATTCTAGATATCTACAAAATTTAGAAAAAAAACTAATTCTAGAAATCTACAAACAAGAAAATTGTAGAGGCTCATAAGAAAATTCTTAAAAAATAAAATTAAAGTTACTGGAAACTTCTAGAAATCTATTAAAAAAAATCAACTGAAGAAACACTCTAGGAAAATTCTTGATAAACTGAAGAAAATTTCTAAAAATTTTTAGAAATCTACAAAATTCAAGGGATTCTAAAGGGAAAAATTCTTCAAAAAATGATGAGAGTTTCTGAGAACTTTTTGAAGTCTACAAAAAAGTATTGAAAAAAATTTTAGAATCCGATAAGGAAATTCTTTAAAAATGGAATGAAGAAAAGTTTTGCAAACCTACAAAAAAATTGAAGAAAATTCCTGAAAAACTTAATTAAAGTTTCTGAAAAATTCTAGAAATCTACAAGCAGTTTTTGGATTTAAAACAAAAATTCGGTTAAACTATAGTAGTAGTATATATTTATCCACTGTGTTTAAATAAATTCTTACAAAAATTTTGATTGCAACATACTACAGAAAAAATCATTATAACTGACTTAGAAACAAAATGGCAACGCTGCAAAATTAACGTTCAAAAAACGAAAAGTGTGTTCGACGGTTTGAATAATTATAAAAATTCAACAAATCAAAGAAATTGCCGGAAAATGTCAAGAATACATTAGAAGAGAATGTGGTTGCAAAATACTGCAGAAAAAATCATTATAGCTGACTTAGAATCACATTGGCAACACTGCAAAATCAACGTTCAAAAGACAAAAAGTGAATTCGACGGTTTGAATAATTATAAAAATTCAACAAATCAATGAAATTCCCAGAAAATGCCAAGAATACATTAGAAGAGAATGTGGTTGCAATATACTTCAGAAAAAAATCATTATAGCTGACTTAGAAACAAAATGGCAACACTGCAAAATCAACGTTCAAAAAACGAAAAGTGAATTCGACGGTTTGAATAATTATACAAATTCAACAAATCAAAAAAATTGGCAGAAAATATCAAGAGTACATTAGAAAAGATTGTGGTTGCAATATACTGCAGAAAAAATCATTATAGCTGACTTAGAAACAAAATAGCAACATTGCAAAATCAACGTTCAAAAGACGAAAAGTGAATTCGACGGTTTGAATAATTATAAAAATTCAACAAATCAAAAAAAATGCCAGCAAATAGCAAGAATACATTAGAAGAGAATGTCGTTGCAGTGTACTTCAGAAAAAATCATTATAGCTGACTTAGAAACAAAATGGAAACATTGCAAAATCAACGTTCAAAAAACGAAAAGTGTATTCGACGGTTTGAATAATTATAAAAATTCAACAAATTAAAGAAATTGCCAGAAAATGCCAAGAATACATTACAAAAGAATGTGGTTGCAAGGGTTAAGTTCATAATAAATGTTCTTTCACTCCTATGTTTCACCGTAGTTAAATTTACTTTCAGTTTGAAAATGATCAGATGATAATCGAAACTGGAAAAATAAAGTGTGGTATCAACAAAGTAAACGTTTTTGTTTACATCTAATTTATACATCGGTGGAATGGCTTTGATTTTTATTTTTTATTTAATATTCAACAAATCTTGTCTTTTTCTAGAGTACTTTGATTATATTGCCAAGACGTGTTTTTTTATAGTAACTACGAATAAAAATGATACCACTTTACGTAATAAAATTTTTGAGTAAATGCTAATTCGAAGGGAAAAAATGTGATAGTTTCCACGTATTTTTCTCGAAAACTATTTAGATTTTGTAGAAAAAATTATTCTTTTGGCCTCTATCAGTAGATTAAGCTTCGATTCATTCGGACTTTTCATGAAATATATTCAATTCAAAACACCTAATAGCATATGTGGATGCGTGTAAAGGCGGATTCAAATCAATCACACCACCCTCCCCATATATCACACGAACAGGTTTCGAGTTTCGGCGGGAGGGGTGAAATCAATACCTAAATACATTCACTTCCTCCGAATTTATGTTTATAAATAGAAAATTCTATTTTAAACACTCAGTGACTCAACATATTAAATAGGAATAAATATTCGACTTTGGCAACAAGTGTAAATATTAATTAAGAAAAACGTTTAATTAATTTATAACGATTTAAACAATTTTATCAAACTGTATTTTATCATTTATTATTGATGCAATTCAGTTTATTTCTTTGCCGAATTATTATAATAAAATAAACACAGGAAAACGTGTCGTTGTAATAAGAACTGTGTATCGTAACAATAGGAACAAATTAAGTCGCGATTGACGAAAGGTGGTTAAGAAACGGCTAAATAGCAATGCTTAAGCTTAATTAGGAATTACTCACGGTGTATGATGAAGAAATTAATGCAATCGCTGGAAGGCCGAGGCATTTCAGGCTGACGGCAGTTGGCAAATGTTGTTATGAAATTGATATTTTTCATATCTCACAAGATCTACAATGTGACTAAGGCAATTTGTTATTTGCGTCCTCTAATAACAGCTTTACCAATCTGAATTTATAAAGAAAACATTACACGTTTGCGTAAGATTGATAATATTTCAGTTAATAGACAGTTTTAGAATGCATGAAATAAGTTCACATTAAAAAAAATAATTCAAAACAAGGTTTAGGATTATAAATGATAACCAATTTAATCATGATGATGGCTGCGACCGTTATTACGTGATAATTCATGATATAAACACTTACTATGTTTTTTAATAACTGTTTTAATAATCCTTTTATCATTTTTTTCTTTTGCTTTATTTCTTAAGATACGTAAAGGGAAATAATAGAAGTCAGAGTTCACTTTCTTTACAGTATATTTTTATGTGCTATATGTATATTTAGAGACATAAAGTGCTCATTACCAATAATGTATCTTACACTTAAAAATATACTGTACGCTTAAAAACACTTATTATTAATAAAATGTATTAAAATCCTTTAGTTCGTTGTAGAAAATTAAATAATAAATTTAAAAATACGAAAACATTTCGTGAATCTACAACAATGAGTCTTACTAAGACTACAAAACAAATTAATTTGAAACAACTACTTCTCTAGCTAATACTTCGACAGACATTGAATAATACAAATTAATTTGCGTGTTACAAATAGTACAACTATCAAAGCAACACTAGTTTGAACGTATTTCTTTCTGTAAAATGAACTAAAAATGATTTAATGTACGTTAAATAATTTGTGAGTGACTATATTATGATAAATTTGGAACAAAAAATTAATTTAAGTTGATGTAATTAAAATAAATTAGTAAAAGCAATTAAGTAATTCAATACTCAATTTATAACCATCTGCAGACACGTGTTTCGATCTCTCGATCTCTTCAGTACAGCTTTATTATAAAATTGATTTCAAATATAAATAAAAACGTTTACTAAAATAAAAATAAAAATATAATGAAATATAAATAACTTACTTTTTTTACTATTTTTATTTTAGTAAACGTTTTTATTTATATTTGAAATCAATTTTATAATAAAGCTGTACTGAAGAGATCGAGAGATCGAAAC